>JBCEWB010369929.1:14740-39832 GCA_039654565.1 Peronia peronii
CCATTGTCTGACCTCACACCTGTAGATCTATGACCACACTGTTTTATTTTCAGACACCTCAAGTATAACCAGCTCAAGACCCAACTGCCCAAGAAGTTCACCACACAGCAGGAACGTTTCATAGAGGAAGTAAGACATTTTGCATTTCCTTTTACTTGAAACTTTTACGTCAGTCATGGACATTTTGAAATCGCTGTTGAACTTGCTCAAATCTGTTTTTCTCTGCCAACCATCATTATATTAAGACTTTCAAAACAAAACCTTTGTATGGAACATTAAATCTTGGAGACTGAAGAGCTTGAAAATAATAGTGGAAGAGAGAGAGAGAGAGACAGGACCTCTGGGTTGGAAAAAAAATGCAAATGTCTTGTGCCCAGGGCAAATGAGTTGGAAGTCGCGCCGAGCAATTTTGAGCTGTGGCCATTTTAAAAAAACTATTTTCCAACTCAGGTACCAAAATTTTTTTTTTCACACAACGAAAATTTAACCTATTCTAACCTGAAAAAGGACAAATTTGGTCTCTGAGTTGGAAAACAGTTAAAAATGGGCGTAACTCAAAATCGCCCTGCGCAACTTCCGACTCACTTGTCCTGGGCACAAGACAAATATCACAATGAGAACAAGGCTGTTCATTGTCTTCTATGATTGTAGTGAACTGCAAAACTAAAGGTTGTCATTGCCTTATGACTGTGTTTGGTTACGATTGACTGGTCATAAACCGATCTGGTCATAAGTCGGCCTATGTTGAATTACCTTAAGTATATTGTGCTGTGTAATGATATTGTAATCATCATAAAGTCATATTTTATCAACATTTTCTCACTTCATTATTTCATTTTCATTCTTTAGACATTGTTTTTATCTTTCTTTAAATTTTTATACCTTTAAGGGTTTAAGTCATAACACTGCATACCACAGTACAAATAATTTATTATGTGCAAAACATACAAAAATATAAAATACAGGTGTGAAAAATAGAAAAAAAAGCATACCAAAATACAATGGCAAGCGCGAGTGGTGCCTGCCGACCAGTTGGTTGTAAAGCCGATCAATTGTAAATTGCATGGGTCGTAAGTCGACGACGACCTGTATTTCTGTTGTCAACTGAATGCTAAATTGTAAATGTCAGAGGGATGAACAAACCGGTGACCTATAAGTTTTTGTTGTTGTTGATTTTGTTACAAAGCACATTCTCATAAAACACTGGTATTTCGCACTCTCGATTCTGTCTTGTTGTTAGACACATCAATCCTGAGTCAGCCATTGCAATGGATTCTGCTCATAATACATTACAATATGCAGTAAATCCTCTATAGTAGAGCATATCCTCATGAGGATGGAGAACACCTGTTTAATTGAGAAAACAACATAATACATAGATATGTACGGGTATGTCACACTTCATAATTTGTGCTGTATAGAATAGAAAAATCTATTACTCAGTCCAGCAGATTGAAATTATAGCTGGTCCCTTTTGACACTGAGGCCAAACAGTTGTGAGTTTAGAGCTGCTGCCTACAACTCATAAACCTGTGAGTTTCAGTAGTCCAAATCTTATCCTTGACATATGATAACCAGTGAGTAGTATATTTGTGAGATTTTTGTTGCATAAAAAGTTTGCATAAACAATGCATCCTGTCAAAATCAACCCTGCACTGTTAAAAACTTGAATGACAAGCAGGTGTGAACTTGTTAGGCTCTATTTTTTTTTTTCACCACAATTTCTAGGTTTCTGCTATCAATAATAGTAATACATGTCATGGGCTCAGTTCTCCGTTGCTCAATCTCCATTTTTCACATTTTGAGAAAATTAATGTTTTATGTTTAGCAACTGTTTTTGCACATAGGAGATAGGACAAAATGACTTTTCAAAATCTGCCTATTTGGGCAAATGATAGGTGGAATAATTACATTATATGGTAGATTTACTGTCCCTCTTTCATATGACATGTGTATCTCCAAATAGCCCAGAAGTGGAGATAGAGCAACAAAGAACTGAGCTCGTGATATACTTACAGTAAACAAGTAAGTATCTCAGTCCCACCGTTCCATGTTCGTCCACAGTCTAGTCACTTGTTTTATTCTGGTGAAATTTGCTAATCAAAGCTCATGAAAAACTGTACAAAACTCGAGATTTCTGGATGGAATAAGATTTTTCTGTCATCTTCTCAGGTCTACAACATGACAAACTCCATCACATTTTTTGGCATTGATGAGTTCATGGTTATGAACAGACTGTCCAAAACTGTGGAACATTTGACGTAAGTTGGCGTTTTTTTCCATCCATCACTCTTTACGCAAGGCCCAAAACCATGACATGATATTTTTCCTGAATCAATCAGAACTCTACATTCAGTGAAATTCCCATATGTCTGAGTTTTGCAAATAGAGATTGATTCTAGTTTATTTGCTGCTGTGCAGTTTGATTTCTGTCAAAACTGCCGTCTTTCTGTCCTTCATTTTCAACTGTTCAAGTTTACATAAGTAAAATTATGTTGGTTTGTATATTATTGCTTTGTTTAACTTTTTATCCCAACTCTGTCTTATGTTTCATCTTCAGCTTTCCTTTTTTTGGTCTTGATTTGAGATTTTTTTATCCAGATTTAAGACTTAATGTGGCCCACACTAACAGCTTATCTTTTAAATTAAACTCCTGATCAGATCTGAGCTCAGTGCCGAAATAAAAAAAAAAAATTGAGTGAAGTAGTTCTGTGGTGATCACTCAAACCATGAGGAGAGAGCTGAGTGTGGCACATTGTATTTTAAAATCTGCAGTAGATTCTCTTGGATTGTCCGTCATTTGAGGAGGTGCAAGGCTAATGATTGGTTGGTAAAACACAAATCAATATAAAATTGAGTCACACGCACACATACACAGAAATAGCACTTTTTATGACTGATCAGTTGGATGCTATGATATTGTAATGACATGAATTTTTAAAATACACGTACATAGTGTAGTAGAGAAAATAAGTAAGACGAGAAGTAGGAGAAGTATATGAAATGTTAGATTTTTAACAACATGGAAATTGCTCTTTAAATTTTACTGTACTGCAGGTAACAGGTTGATGTTTGATTTCAGTCATTGAAATTGGTGATATCATTAAGAAAAACAGCAGATGACATCACTTCGAAACATTTTTGTGCTTTATTTTTATTCATTCAGAGGTCGAGCTGAGGAATCGTATGAAGCTCTGGAATTCCAAACTTTGCCAGAGGAACTGATGAAGTACATTGTGAGTTAAACAAAAAAAAAAAGTTTTAAAAAAAAAATTGAATCCTACAAACTCAATACTGAATGTGTGAGAATAGGCATAAATATGTCATGTCGTGTAGTTAAGTCTGGTTTTTGAAATACTGAATGTAACTGATGTGGCATGATGTGGGGCATCAATTTTGTTCGTATTTGACAGAATCGCTCTGATTTATTCAAGTTCTAAATTGGTGTCTATCACCCCAGTGGATATCAGTTATAACAGTAGTCTCAGGTTGGTTCCTATCAATGTCAAGGTCTCTGTTCTCCCACCCACTTGTTTTATTCCCTCCTGTCACATGACAATATTTTCCAAAGCAATTTAAAGACTGATAACTGTGACGTTGTGGCCAAGTCTGTGTGTCTGACTCTGTGACTGGACAACCCGCAGGGCAAGTTTGATGAAGAGGATACCAGCCACTCTGGCAAGATTGATTCTGAGAGTGTACAGAAGATTTTGGCTGACACAGTCAACCCTTCCCTGGCCACAGACACCAGCTTGTGGGATGAAATTCTGGATTCCATTAGTGTGGTAAGACAACAATATTGCTGTGTACAAGTCAGTCTGTCTTGTTCTAGATGGTTAAATCTACATTCCTCTATAGCCAGTGTGTATATGATCTTGATTCTTACATAGGCCAATCTGTTCTCTTGATTTCCTATTGATTGGAAAAATGGCCTGTTTTAATGTTCATAATTGACACTGGGAAGGAATGCACTGATGTTTGTGAATATAACACTTGTTTCTACTTTGTTCATGTGTCAGTCGTACTATTGAATTATTATATTTGTTTATATATTTGTGTGTGTGAGAGAGCATGTATGTGTTCATATATATTTACATGTCTGTTCATTTCTCATTTTTTTTATATATGCCTTGTGGTTAAAAAAAATGATGTCTCTCATCCACTAACATCCACAGACTGCAAGTGAATTTTGCCATTTTGTATTTCAGGATTACACGTCGAAGGTGAGCAAGGTCGTCTACATCGCTCACATTCCATTGTTTCTCAGCCTAGAGCAGGACTTCAGAAACTCCTGAGCAGCTGAGAAAACAATGCATGAGAAATAATAACTTTTTTCCTTACCCACAACAATCACATACAGAGGCCGATGTTTCACATCATTAACCCAAGCCTGGATAGAATTCTCCAATCAAATTGCATAACGAGAACTTCTGACATCAGATCTGCCTGCTGCAGATAAGAGAGGAAAACTCAGTCATGTGACGGTCTGTAAGAGAAGAGAAACAACCAAACCAGAGTGGAAAGTTTGTCCCCTGTCGGTGTTGGTGGAGATTGTGGTGGTTCGTTAGGTTTTAATGCCCGCCAGGAATGTTTTCATCTCCACACCTTTAGTACGGAAATTATGTGAACACATTGTAATAGAGTTAATTAAATGTACCAGTTATAGCTTATTACAAAAAAGCAGAGCACTGTTATGGAAATATTTTGGCTTTACATGGTAAGGACTAAGGTCAACATTGGGCAAACTGGCAAGAATTGTTTGTTTATTTGTTCATGTCCAATCAAAATATGATCAAAATGACATTCTGGTTTTATTTCACATGTCATCATGAATTAACCTTTACTCTGTTTTCATTGCGTGTATGAAGTAAAAAAACTGTGATGTAACAGCTTGGCAGGCATGGACATCCAGTTCTGTGACTCTTAAGGCACTATCATGACTGGATTGTTTGGCTGATGTGCAAAGCCTGTGGATTTCTGCCTTTATCTCAGCAGGACAGAATTTTCTTGCCCAATTTTTTTGACTAGATTAGAATGTTTTGCTTGACATTTCTTTGGTTTCCTATACTCCTTTAGCGTTTCCCTGATCAGGTTTCATTTTTTCAAAACAGATTTTGATGGTTTTTGTTATTTACATATCAGTGTGTGAGTGTGTGCATTTCTGCCTTTTTTTTCCACACCGTAGCCTGTATTTTTAATTTCTCTTTTCACAAACAATAGGATGAAGTTGTTGTCTTTCTTCTAAAGAATGAGATTTTCCGTAATACTTTATCTTTTATGGTGAAGAGCTGTCCATTGTGTTCTTGGCAAGTTTCAATGACAGACAGGGAGAAAAATTGCACTAGCTGCCACCGTATTGGTCGCTCACCGTCGACTGGCATGATGTTGTGGAGAACATGAGGTGAATTTTCCAAGATTTGATCAGATAAAATATGAGTGCAGGAAGAAATCATATAGAATTTTTAGTGTAAATTTGTACATGATTTTGACCTTCCACGGTGCATTTCAGGACGGCAGAATCCTAGGAGTGAACTGCGGGTTTGGACGGATGATTAGTCTGACGCTGTGCGATATCGCTTGGCAATGACGATGACTTGCTTTCATTCAGCTTGTCTCTCTACAGTTCAGCAGAGAAGATGCAGGACGTAATGTAGTTATTTTGTTGAATACCTGTACATACTTGGTCCGGGTATTATTTATCATTTTATGCCATTTTTATTTTTTACTTTTTGAACAATGTGAGTGAAGATCTGTGATAAATAAACTTTTGTATGTAAAGTTCACACTTTGTTGTTGGGATGAATTTCTCTGCTGATGTTAGTCTTTTGTGGTGTCTGTCTGTCTGTGATATCATCCAGTGTTCTTCTGGAGTCAATGGCTGTGTGGATTGATGTGGCACAAGGGGAGAGATGTGAGTCACACAGTTAACCCTCCACATCTGAGCAATGAAATCCTAGCACAGCTTGGGCTTTAGGGGATGGGGGAGGGGGGGGGGGGAGAACTTGGGCCACATAACTCAACCTCTGATAGGTTTACTTTGTTTCTATGGCAACCAGTGAAATGCTTTATGGTAACCAATGAAATGTTGGCACAGATCACATGGGAGCCATGGACCTGATTGCACTGTCTAAATGAACTCAAGTCAGATTGTCTGTGTTTATGGTCTGATGTTGTCCAATACTATCCACTATCAACCACCAGAAAATGGAGTTCCATTCTGTGTGTGAGTAATTGTAAGTTGAGCTTGAGGCACATGCATTGATACAACACCATGGCTTTACTATGCCAAACATCACATAGATATCAGGATTGTCTTTGGTCAGAAGAGTCTTGAGAGATTGAGAATATTGTTCTGTCTGTACACTTGTTTGTTCACAGAAATGAGAGGAGAAAGACAGATGAAGATGGAGGAGGGAGTAGGGTGGGGGCAGGAGAGATGTGTTCTTTTTTTTTTTCCTCATTACTCTACCATAATGATGCTGTGATGAAAATACCTTGATCTCCATGGAACGCTGACAGTAGGACAAGGAGAGAGAGGAAGAGAGAGACAGATTGAGAAAGTGAAAAAAAAGAGATAGATTGAGAAAAGGAAAGAGAGTGGGAGATGTAGAAAAAAAGAGAATGAGAGAGATTGAAAAAGAAAGAGAGAGAGAGCTTGAGAAAGAAAGAGAATGAGAGAAACAGAGAGAGAGAGATTGAGAAAGAAAGAGAGAGAGAAACTGAGAAAGAAAAAAGAGTGAGACTGCAAAAGAGACAGAGAGTAAGAGAGATTGAGAAAGAGTGTGAGTGAGAGAGAGATAGAGAGAGACTGAGAAACAGACAGAGAGAGAGTGAGAGAGACTGAGAAAGACAGAGAGAGAGACTGAGAAAGAGATGAGAGAGACTGCTTGTACTGATTATAAAGTTGAAATATCACATCATACAAAATACAAGAAAATGTCAAACCAGCAATGAATTAAACAATTAAAAAAAAGCAAATAACATACATAAAGAACTTGATATTGAAAGAACTTGATACTGATGGTAATAGCAATACTCAGTCAAATTTTCAAGTCAACTTGACTCTTCTTAAGGGCAACCATCACGTAAACATGAGAGATCAACTCAACACAGAATTTGGCAAAACAAATCACCAGGAACTCACTCAAGAAAACCCTCACTGCTCATAACAGGTGATTTATTTATTTATTCAATCTGCATGTTGAGAATCACTTGAAGTTTCTAGCATGGACGGCAAGCAGACAGAGGAATCAAAACAGACCTATAGGTTGTATATCAAATATCAGCAACAATAAAAACCTTGTAACTTTATACATGTGGGAATGTGGCCAGTCTATATGGAGGGAATGTATTCTGGTCAGGCCTATCTTTGGGCTCACACACACACACATACATGCACACACACACATACATCACGCACAAGGAGAGCACACAGCCAGTTCTCTCTCCTCACCTCGGTTAGTTATGTGTTCTGTCTGCTGTGTGGACATGACCAGGTCGCTTTGATCTGGAGACCCCAAACTGGAATCTGCACAGGTTAGGACAGGGGTATCCAAACTTTTTGAGAAGAGGGCCAGATTTTATAAGGTGAAAATGTATGGGGCCGAACATTCAGTTTGACATGTTCTCTTTAAACCATAAATATTAAAATAATCAATGAAAATGTACTATTTATGAACTTTGTATTGCAAATGATATCCAAGAATAACTTGCCTGCATTAATGTGAGGGATGACACTGAAATCTCGACTGCAGTCAATAGTCCCACTGAAAAACAATCATGTCTGCATTGATTTAATGAAACAAGGCTGCGGGCCAGATGAAATTTGCTCATGGGCCGCATTCAGCCTGGACTTTGGACATGCTTGGGTTGGGACGTCAGCAAATGGCAAATGACTGACTGAGGGAGAGGAAGAGACTCGGATCTGATATGGACATTCACTGACTGCGGAATGAGTATGTGTATGTGAATGTGCTTGTATGATCTGCCCTGTGTACGCAATGTGAGTGCCTGTGGCAGGGACTGCTCTTTCACAAGGAACAAGCAAACCTAAGCTTTGCTTTACCGCACAGTTTTTATCAATTTTCTCCAGGTCAGTGGAAAGGTCATTGCAACCTTGAGTTCTCCCCTGTGCAGGCTGTGACCTCTGACCTTGGGGCTCAGTGGACAGCCCGACCTGATCTAAGGGAAACAAATCAGTGGCTGTGACCTACAAGCCAATCTGTTTTTCACATTCACAGAATCAGGCAGACATGTATCACTTGTGCCCTCTGGAAAGGTTGCAGTAAAAATAATGTGGGGAAAATGTAAACATAATGGAAATAACCTGGAGATAAAATTGTATAAACTTGTTACTTCAGTTCAAGGTTTAAAAATAACCACAACAACAAACAAACACCCACCCATTTCGTTCTGCAATGAAACTACCAGGAAATCGCACATAAAATGAAATAAAAATCTCTATTTTGACATATAAAGGGTTAATACTAATATAGATCTGGTGGTCTCAAGTTTTCATCACAAGCTTCATCAAGCCCCATCACAAATAAATAAATGCATCTGCATGTATGTGCACACACAGCTGAGTGAGATATCACTTTTTTTGCGCTCACTCTCTCAGTTATAACAGGCAAAGACTCCCCCCCCTCCCTGGTCTCATCCAGACTTCAAAGAATCCTGACAAAAACAAAACAAAAAAATATCACATGAAAGCAGTTTTCTGATGAGAGACAGCTGACATATACATACTAGAAATTCTAATACTTAACACGCCTAAAAAAATACTTGGGCCACAGGGCAAATAATGACTAAAACACATGAGTAAACAATCACATCCGTGCATGCTCTCACAGAAGACTTGGACATGGAGTAAATCAAATGATCATTTTCAGTACACAGTTCTGTACTAGACCATGACTTAGTTATATCAAAGACACTATACCGGTAAGACCGGACACTCTCTTCTTCCCATCACTAAAAAATGTGTGCACAGCCACGCCCCCTCCTAGCGAATACTCACTTTTCTTCGAGTCATTAAAAAATGCACGCTGCGCTGTTTGCTTTACTAGATTTGTATCCAAGATCTGGATCATTGTGTGCTCTAACTCATCTTTCTGGATCTTTTTGGGACAACTAAAAAATTGCATGCCATGGTTCTTGAATTTGTGTAATCAATGCCTGCACATCACTGCCCTCCTTTTCTTGGATTCATGATTGCTGCCATTGTTGTTTACAGACTGTACACTCAGGACGCTTGGAGGTGCTGACTGTCATGGTAAACGCAAAATTGGCCTAGTGTTCGGTCTTATCTGTATAGTAACTTTGGTTATATATTTATCTATAGATTAAAAATAAATGCCAACAAACTGCAAGATTATCATCCATACCAGAGCTCTCACTGAGGTTCTGCTGATCTCATCGTGCCCTTGGCTGTGCTGCTCACAATCTCTCTCCCTGAAATGCTCACAACCCCTCAACCATTACAACAACTTAGGTACAAAATTTCCTCATTGATCCCCTCTTCTTCTCACTCTCATACCACAGTCACACAGCACATCATCCACACACACACACATGCACACAGTCAGTCAATGCTCAATTCTGAACAGATATGTCACACATGGGTCCTAGTGACACTCAAACCAAAGGTAGTTAGGAGTGTGATACATTCACTCACACATGTGATACTCACTTACTCATACAGCCAGGGCGCACAGCTGATAACCCACTCATCCTCCCTCCCACACACCCAACATGCTTTCACCCCTCCTCAGACACATTTCTGGGCCACCGTTTCCCTGAATCCTCATACACACACACACACTCACACAAAACTGATGCAGTTGGTCAAAATACATGCAGACATCTCTACATGTGGACACAATGAGTTGAAAAAAAACCCAACAAAACAATAAAACAATTCAAAATGTGGACGGATGAAGGTCAAATATCTGGCAAATAAATAAAAACAAAAATACTGTAAATGTCATATAAAATACTGCACTCACAAAACTAACATAGGTCTGCTGTCATCATGCTTTTCACAAACTTGTAATGGGGCAATTTTCTCTGCCTGGACGGGATAACAACAACAAAACAAACACATTACAAAACAACAAGAAAGAAGTGGTACGGATAAATGAGTAGCCTGAGTGCTCTCTCTAGGATAGTTCGGTTTCAGATATAGGTCAGACAGACGCCACAAATTCTGGGCCTCTTTCCCGTATGATCGTTGGCCAGTCAAAACGAGCTGTAAATTGCTGGACTCAAACAGAGAAATCCGAGGTTGAATACAATGACGATGGTCTAATATCAATAACGTTGTATTTCAGAAACTGAAAGAACATTCATCTCTGCATAAGAAAATATTGCTCATATGGACAGATTTTAAGTATATCAGGATGTTCAGGTGAATATATCTATATCAATTAATGTACACAACTGTTCATTTTTCTGATTTTTCTGCTGACAAGGTCTCTGGCGAAAATCATGATAGCTCAGATTTTTTTTCATCACCTGAGAGTGTGTGAATAAAGGTTCTGTGTAATAGTTATATCTCAATTCAGTAGACAATTGACATACGCTTCATTTTGACTGGCTATCAGACATATGGAGGGCTGGGAGTGATGTGAGCGACTGTAGTTGTCACTCTCACTGTCGTCCCTATAGCACCGCTCACACTCACACCATCTTTGGCTGTGCGGTGCCAAAGTGTAAATTGTATCACATACCCAAAATGTGAAACATACAGACTGAAGTATCACAAAGAAATCGCACAGATAACACTCAGGATTATAAAACTGTTCAAAAGTGAAGTTGGAGGGGGACAGAAAGAAACTAAGAGCAGGAAACAAAAAAATATCACAGGCTGGGGATAAAAACCATCTCAAAGTAAAGATGGCAGTTACAGGAATGTTGCAAGCTGAAACATCTTGCAAGTTTATCACAACTGACCAGTCCACTGAGTGCAGTTCTGGGAATCACTTGTACTGTCCACTCGAGCAGACACACAAACACACTGACTGGCTCAGTCTGTCCTATGCCTGCCAGAATCGGCATTCCTGCCAGAATCGGCATCCCTGCCAAAATCTGCATCCCTGCTCAGCCTCAGCTCTCAGGCTAGAGATCAGGTCAGGATGACCTGATCAGCTGATCATCTATCATCACAAACGTGTCCAAGAACTGGGTGGCAAACATGTCCCTCGGCTGCTGGTGATCGGATAGCACTAGGGGTCATCTTCTATAGAATCACCACATGACTTGTTGTTCCTAGCATCACATGGCTTGTGGTTCCTAACACCACATGGTTTTTCAGCGTTCACAGGGCTTGTAATTCCCAGTGCCACATGATTTTTGGTTCCCATTGCCACATAACTTGTGGTTTCCAGCGTCACAGAGCTTATGGTTCCCAATGCCACATGGTATGTGATTACAAGCACCATATGGCTGGACAGATCAGACCAGTGACACAGATGCCCCAGCTCCAGCAGTGGATCTGATGAACAACACAGACAACAAGGTCCCCATTCCTTGCTACTTCACTACTGTCGTGGCCTGCAGGTCATGTGACCCATCACTCACACATCCACATCTTGCTCCGGCCACTCAGTGCTGGCTGGCTGCTCTTCCCCAATGACAGCCATACTTGTTGTCATAGAAACAGTCCCTCTGTCAGGCAGTTGTGGTCAGAAATAAATAGCAAAACATTCTGGTCCCCATCAGGAGAAATTGACATTCAATGTAAAGTATTACATGTGACAACTGACAGATGAAAAGACTTGATAAATATGAGAGAGAGGAAAGTCTGACATAGATTGTAATACTGGATCAGGATAAAAATCCTGCACATCTCCACCAAACATTGCTGAGCTAACTAGCTGTGCTGGTCTGCAGGAAGAGACTGGACCTGATGTTTTATGTCCAGCTGTAGGTCCCTCTGATGGTCAATAACTGCCCAGTCTGTGAGAAAATTGTCTTATCGCTAACAATGAACTGATGGCTCCGACTGGCAGATAAAATGAACAAACACAATGGAGATGGAGCAGCTTCAGTCTGTAGCTCGGCCAGCCAAATCTTTTGATGGTCAACTACAGCGATAGACCAGCACAGCAAATCATTGTTATTGTTTGTGTGAATGAAGACAGCTCAGCCAAAATGTTCTCCCTGTGAGGTCCTGTGTCCCATCTGCTCAGCTGGTCAGCTCGGACCTTCCAGAGGCTCCAGCGGGGAGGAGTGCGACTCTATCCTCCGTAACAGCTGTGTTCCCACTTCATAAAATTCTTCATGCCATGAGTCTTCTATGTACTGTCTCATCTCGTCATCGGCCGCTGTTTGCATGGACTCACTCAAGGCACAATCTTTGTCTGCACAGACAAATAGAGAAAAACAAAGAAACATTACTCCACAATGGCTGTCGGAATTTTCCATGTAAAACCTCGAACATTTTTTACACATTCTTCTTTCTTTATTCTCTCTTCATTTCTGTATAGTTTGATATCTCACGATATGTGGATTTGTCTGTGACAAGGGAAAAATGATCTATTTGGCAACTGAATTAAATAAAGATAAGGAATGAATATCCAGACTGAGGACACACTCAACAGGTTTGGGAGGAAAAAATGATGCTTGCCACACATATTGTAGTTTTCTAATAAAAGGTTTGTGTGTTGTGTCTGTACTGCTGTAAGTGGAAAACATAACAAGTAACAGATGTTTACAACAAACTGGTGTGTGAGTCTGGGTGAGCCTGTAAGGAAAACAACTGACCTAGGTAGTCGGTCAATAATTCTGCCAGTTCGGTGGCCTCCTCCTGGCCAAAGGTGTTTGCGGTGGAGTGAATGCGAGAGCTGTAGTTGACCAGGACTTTGCAGACACAGCCGCTCAACTGCCAGTCCTCTCGCCCAAAGTCTCGCAAAACATCAATTAACCTGGCACAGATCAACAAATACACAATAGATCAACAGATGAACTAACTACCCCACTGTCACCCCTCTCTCCCTTCTACAGTCTGCATTCACTATGAACAAGACAATGTCAACAGTGTGAGCAGACAACTGACAAAAGCAAGAGAGACTGACTTGGGTTTTTGTGGGAAATAATTTCTACCTGTATAGGACATAGACGCTTTTGGATAAAGGAAAAGGTTCTTCAAAACTTACTTTTTGATTCCTCCTTCTTTCTTCAACAACGGTCTTTTGTCTTCATCCAGCATAAAGTTGATCAAAACACCGCAGGCGATGTAAACAACTTCTCGACTGCCCGAGTCCAGCAAGGTGATCATAACGGCATCCACTGGGGACACAGACAACAGCAACATCTGTCAGCAATGCCAGGTTGAGCACACATATGTCATGTTACCCGCACATCATGCAAATAAGTCATGCTATTCACAAAATTGTTTTTTCATTGAGGCTACTGCTGCATGACCAGTGGCCAACTTTTTCCTGTCAATTACACGCAAAAATGAAAGAAAAACAGGCTGTAAAATTTCCTGTGACCTCACCTGATGTGTTCAAGTGTGCCAAACTACTACAGCCTCCAGTGTCGAGCCCAAACTATCCTTGTCCTAACACACAGATACACTAACACACCAGCTGTTCCACGTACAGGCTTACCTTTGTTTTGTGACAGGAAATCTCGGATCTGTTTGTGACGTGTCAAATTGCCAAAGACGCGAGCGGCCTCCAGGATGCCCTCCATGTTGTTGTTCAGAATCAGTTTGAGGAGGCCTGGACAGACAAAAATGATTGGAGAAAGTCAAGAGAAGGTCAAGGTCATGTGACTGACTGACCACACAGGACAACTGACCACAGATTTGAATTCTCCAAACCACAGGAAGTCAAAATAGTCAACATCCCCACTGATAGGACAAGGGCCGTGTGTAACCACACTGACTTTACTCTTGTATTGCCCACCGTAGGTCACTCTATCCTTGTCAAACACTAAAATGACTTTAAATATTTGATAATGCAGACACAGACTAAGGGGAAAAAATAAAGGCAAGTAAAGTGTTGGGATATTTATTGACAATAGTTAGTATCAAGTGAATGACAACATGAGCTGGGAGATACACAGTATTCTATAGCACAACCTCACCACCTTGAGGCCTGCCTGTTCCTGAAGGTAATCACAGACTATCTCACAATCTGACAGGCCAATGGCTGTGGTGATGAAACAAATGAGATGCGACACGATGAAATCAAGCTCTTGTCAAATTTTGAGCATACGGAGTTACTGGTATCACTGTGAAGATTATGCAGACCTGCCACTTTGCCAATCCCAAAAATCAGTATACTAACTCTCAAAAATCTGAATTTGGCCGAAAAAATCGGAATCATACAAAACAATGTGGTAATATTACAGCTAATCATGTTTACGTTTAAAATCTAGTCTAGAGCTACAGATTTAGATCTATATCCCGTTAGATCTAATTCTTAAATTAGTTCTTCAGTAATATTAATACCGTTATTCCCGAATAATCATAAAATAAATAAAAAGACTAGACTTTCATCTAACTGTAACGCCAAATCAACCCACCCTAAGGAATAAAAACACGTCAACCATCTAGACTCTAGATCTAAACAAAGGAGCTGTTGGCGGTTGTACAAAGCATGTGAGTTGGGTTTGCCGAGAGAGCCGAAAGATTGCCTATTCCCGATGTAGATCTAGTTGGAACTTGATATTATAAATTTAGCTCTTAAATGAACGAGGCAGTCAGCAATGAGAGTCGCTGAGACGGTAGCGATTGCAAGACAGAGAACCAAAACCCGAGTTCACAAGGCCCACGCAAGGTGAAATTAAAATATCATCCGGCACTTCTGGTGAAACGAAATTGAGACAGTTCAAAACAGGCATGGCCGGGCCAATGTCAGCGAAATAAAAAAAATCGGAATACAGTGCAGACAATCGGAAAAATCGGAAGGACAGGAATTTGTGGGGGAAAATCAGAATATTTCGATAAAATCGGAATAAATGGCAGGTCTGATTATGCATATCCCTTTCTGTGTGTGAACAAACTTTGTTCTACTTTAAGTAGAAATTCAGATATTGGCAATTAAAGACAATGGGGGTGACCTGTTCCTTCAGCTGAATTTAGTGAGAAAATGGCCAATCACTTCTGTCAATCTTTATCAGGCTTTCATTCAGTCTATTTCAAGAAATTTAACTCTGACATGCATTTCTAGATAAATATAGAAGGGTTCTGTGAAGGAAAAAAAAATCGCGTTAAAAATTCATTTGCTATTGAAAAACATGCGATTTCTCCGGTCGCCTCAGTTTGATGAGCACCTGATATAATCATGTCATGTCTTATATATCAATGATTGTGGAACAAAACAGTGACACTGTGAGATTGAACAGGTCAGCCAGTGAGAGAGAGGTCAGAGGTGACAGACTTACTCTGTGCCATGTGCAGATGGCCGGACATAAGGGAGGAATTCTGCATGGTGTAGTAGGACATGTTGTTGATGGCCACCACTGCATTGACCACAACTTCTTCATGTTGGCTGATGTCTTTCACTTCTGGAACAGAGAGAACAGAATCATGTGCACAAACAGGCATCTAGACATGGTAGACATCTACGCTACACTGCACAACTAACACTGTATACAACTTCCACACATCAGATAACATGGTGATGATATGATAAGGTTGGTAGATAGAAATAAAAGGAAAGCCCATTCAGAGGTGGCACAAGTGCAATGAGAGAAGACAGCAGGCAGGAACTTACCGACCACACTGAGGAGGAGATGTGTGAAATCAGAGTTGGAAGCGATGGCTTGCCCCACATCTTCATTGATTGACAGATTGGCCAAGACTCGCATCACCTGGGGATGGCACACAGCAAACTCTGGTGTCATTTTCAAAGCAAACAATCACAACATGAGAAATAAAAAACAATTCTTCACATGAGCAAACTCTGATCTGAGGAAACTATGACCTGACACCAGGAAATGTTCCTTACACACTATCTGTAGCACTGACAATGACACTGTCTTGCCTGACACTTACTACTGACAACAAGGGCTCTCAGTGACATGACCACTGTCAGGGTAGAAGCCAAAATTTGCAAACTGAGTGGCTGAGCACTGAGAGTTTCCCTCATGATGGCATCGTGGTCAATATTTAAGGGGTGACTATATCCACAAACCGATGACAAGTTGTAAAAATAAAAGATGTTCAGTTCTGTGTAGAAAACACACAGCGTTCACACCAGCCTATGGCCCCAGGCCAGACTTTACCTTAATGAGGACATCCTCCACTTTGTTGACCTCTGTCTCTCTGTCCCCGGCCACGTCACCGTTGGCTTGTGTCTCCTCACTGCCGCAGGCACTGGACTTGCCCTATCAGAGTACAATCAAGGACACTATACTGATAAGACTGGACACTAGGCCAATTCTGCATTTACTCTAACATGCAGCGCTCCCAAGCGCCGAGAGTGTACAGTTTGTAAGCAACAGTGATGAAATCAAGAAGAGGAGGGCAGTGATGTGCAGGCATACATTACACAAATTCAAGAACTATGGCACGCAATTTTTTCGTTCTCCCAAAAAGATCCAGAAAGATGAGTTAGAACACAAATTGATCCAGATCTTGAATACAAAACTTGTAATGCAAGCAGCGCAGCACGCATTTTTTTATGACATGAAGAAGACTGTGTACGTGCCAGAAGGAGGTGTGGCTGTGCATGCATTTATTAGTGATGCGAAGAAGTAAGTGTCCAGTCTTATTGGTAAAGTGTCTAAGATGCAATATCACACCAATGTTACAAATCCTCCACACTCCAGATGTTCAATGTTGTCTGTGGATCCTCCCTCCCCCCACTCTGACAGAATCATCTTGTCTAGTACCACAAACTATAAAAAGCAAAGAACACTGAAATCTAATACTGACATCCACAGTTGCAGGCAAATCAGGAGTTGTAGACTTGCTATCCCATACAACTGCAACTTTCTCAGCCTGGAAAACTTTGACAGTTGTGGAGCACACCAACTAACCAAGGCTAGATCTCCATCATACTCCAAACATCAGACCAAGATTTAAAAAAAAAATATAAAAAAATGACACCGTGGTTATTGGACATCCTGATCTGCCAATATGAATGTAGATCTGTGCTGTGTGACAACTCACCTGCTGGTCCAAGTCCAGGTAAGTTTTCAAGATGAGCAGCAAAGTTTCTATTGAGTCCAACTCCTGGAACAGCTTGAGGCGTGCAGCATCGTTTTTGATGGTCAAGTTGCCAAGAACAAAACATAAGCGGACAATCAAATCCTGAAAGAGCAGTCAGAAAAACAGGCATTGAAATACAACAAACGCAGGGCCAAATTGTCATCTTCAGTCCCAGGTTCACCTCGTTCCATCTGCAATAAATGTTTGACTCCATCAATCTCTTTAAGTGACAATTTGGTATATCTGGAAATGCCATAACATTGTCATTTTGTAGTTCATCATGACATGGGAGTTCTACAGCTCCACACTGTCATAAAGTTGGAATGACATA
The DNA here is from genome assembly GCA_039654565.1 of Peronia peronii. NCBI lineage: Eukaryota > Metazoa > Mollusca > Gastropoda > Systellommatophora > Onchidiidae > Peronia > Peronia peronii. The sequence goes on from JBCEWB010369929.1 coordinate 32,239, forward strand.
TTACAGGTTCAGGCTCTCAAACTGCACTACTGCTGTAAGTCCTATTCTCAAAAAACTGTAGTTCTCCAAGCCCATACACTCATACATTTCTGTTAGGGAGAGAACGGCCTCATACTCTTAAAGAACTGCCAATTTCCTAGGTTCCCCATACTCGTACAGTAGGTCAGCATAACACATCACATCTGACTGTCAGAAGAAAGATTCACTCTGAACTAAACAACAGAGCAACTGAACTCAGTCTTATGATGCATGTATGGGTGAATACCAGAAATTGTAATTTTAGTTTTGAGATATGGTCTGTTGAAAAATTGGTTGAATGGAAATGTTTATTATAGCTTGCTTATTTCTGTATGGATTTTTCATTGTTGACATTTATGGATTTTTCTGCATACAATTAAAGATCTAACTACAAGCATGAAGAATCCAAATTTTTGAAGTGTTTGCCTCTATGTGACGGGAGCTATGAACAATTCTGATGTGGAGAATGTATATGTATTAAACTGCAGACAGTCTGACCTGATACCCCACACCAAGGCTGACAGTTTCGGCCAGTGAAGCTTTTGGAGAGAACTGGGGGAGGGAGATTCACACAAGACACAGGCTGAGATATGAAATTTTTTACTTATACTTACGTCTTTCTGTAAGTGTCTCTTGAGTAAATTCACAAAGGCTCTGTAACAGATGGGCTGATTGGCTAACACTGAGCAACAGTCGGTGTGCAGGGTTATTTTGCTGGAAGAAAAGAGAGAAGATGACGATGACCACTTCCTGTCATGGCAGTGGGTGTTGGTGATGTGATACACTGATTTGGTGACCACTAAAAGCCCAGCTGACCACCTGCCAGCAGTACAGTATGACACTGCTGGTCTGTCTGTGTGAAACAGGCCTAACTGTGATCCTAACTAACTGCTCATCTTCTCCAGTTAACAGAAATGACTTGTCAGAGTGATTGACACACGGTAGCTCTGGCTTTTATTCTCCTCACTGCTATCTATCAAGCCAAAAATAATTATACACAAGAGACCTGGCTATTGGCAGAAGGTTGAAATAATCATATCAACTCAAATGTCTCTAATCCTGTGGGATGCTAAGTCATAAAACAAAAACTGATCTGAATACAATGGTAAGAAATATGATCTTATTTCTGTAACATCCTACTGCACTGCTAGACCAAGCAAACAAATAAATTTTCTAACACTCATTACAAAGGCAGAATCTGTAAGTCATTGTATCTGAAACACATTGAAAACAAGCCATCAGTTTGGAGATCATCGACTGATCTGGGTGTATAAATTCAGATCCACATAAAACTCTACCCTTCTCGAGATAACCACCTTCAGATGATTGAAAGATGTTTATAGATCGTAACCTCTAACCTCCAGACTGTGGGTCTGCACATGATGGTAGGGAGAGGGGAAAAGGGGAAGGGGGAGGGAGGGATATACCTGAATATCCTAGAGATGTAGAGCATGAGGTCGCTGTCCCCAGGGTAAGAATCCATCAGCTGGACCAGACCATCAATCACATTGTGGGTGAGAAATCGGTCCCGCCCTGAGCTGGTGTCCGCCAGGTTTCTCAGAGCAGCTGCCAGCTGGGAATGGGATGCACAGACAGAACAGCTGATCAAAGCTCAGAGTTCGAAAATTTGATTGAAAACTATTCAGTCTGACTACATTTGAGTCACAAGTTCTGAGTTTGTGTGGGTTATGGAGTCGCTGTGCAGATTCATTGTGAAAACAGTTGTTGAAAATGTAACAAGAAGTACTGGATCCTGACACCAGGAACTACATTACTGATATGACAATACAGCAGACAAAGCCACAGAACGTTTGTTTGTTTGACGGAGAACACATGGAGATGTTCTGCTACAGCCAACTCTCAAACTACAAAGACTTACCCTCCAGTGGACTGATCTATTCAGTCATTTGACCACCATAAAAACTGAGTTATACATTGAATGGCAATTGAATGCACATGCAAAGGAAGAAAAAACATATGACTTTCTTACCTGTACAAGGATGTGTCCATATTGATCGTAAGGTTTGCCGTTGTCTCGATTCTGTTGAGGGAAAAGGGAACAGGCAGAATGTTACCAACCTACCAATACACCTGACAGACAAACCACTTGCACCTGTTCCACAAGCCACTAATATTTGCCAGACAAACCAGTCACACACTTTGACAAACCACTCACACCTGACAGACTTACACCAGTTCCACAAACCACTAATATTTGACAGACAAACCACTCAAACACTTTGACAAAACCACTCACATCTGACAGACAAACTACTTGCATCTGTTGGACAAACCACTCACATCTGACAGACAAACCATTCAAACCTACTGGACAAACCAATCACATCTGATAGACAAATCACTCACACACATTGACAAACCAAACATCCGACAGACAAACCATTCACACCTGTTGGACAAACCAATCACATCTGACAGACAAACCATTCACACCTGTTGGACAAACCAATCACATCTGACAGACAAACCACTCACACACTTTGGCAAACCACTCACATCTGTTAGACAAACCACTTGTACCTGTTGGACAAATCACTCACATCTGACAGACAAACTAGTCGCACCTGCTGGACAAACCAATCACATCTGACAGACAAATCACTCACACACTTTGACAAACCTATCACATCTGACAGACAAACTACTCACACACTTTGACAAACCACTCTCATCTGTTAGACAAACCACTCGCACCTGTTGGACAAACCACTCACATCTGACAGACAAACTATTTGCACCTGTTGGCCAAACCAATCACATCTGACAGACAAACCATTCACACCTGTTGGACAAACCACTCACATCTGACAACCAAATCATTCACACCTGTTGGACAAACCACTCACATCTGAGCCACAAACCATAAGCACTTAACTGACAAACCACTCACACCTGTCAGACAAACCACTCACTGTCTTGTTGATAGCATGCATGAGCATAGCCAAAGTTTTAACACAGTCCAGCTTGGCCAGACGTTTCAGTATATCTGCATTGCCAGTCAGGAACTTGACAGCTCCGACACAATAGATCAGGGCCTCACAGGATGAGACAGGGTCGGCACTGCGAATTGTCTCCAACAACAAATCTGAAATGACATTTTCAAAGTCCAGTCTCTGTAAGTGCTGAACGCTACAGATCTGATACAGAAACTGGTCACTTAAAGTCAAGGTTTCCAATTTCAGTTCAGACAACGCAGTCTGGCACAAACTGAGTGTAGTATATATTCACCTGGCAGGTAAACAGTTATTTTGAGGTTATCAGCAATTACTCCTTTACCTGACACAACCCTCTCAGGCAGACCCTTCTGAAATTTCAGTTACAGGGACATAACGCTGTGCGAAAGCACAACAAAAAAATCACACACAAAAAACTACTGCACCAAAAAATCTCAAACTTCACACAAGAACAGATAAGTGCATGCAAGTTTTTATGGCAGTCAGATGACTAGATCAGGTTTATTCAGGCATAAAATTGATGGTATTACGTGTACCTCCATCATAATGCCAAGCTGTTGCTTTAGATAAGGCTGCAAAAGTTCCTCCATGTCACCAAAATATTGTTCCAACTTCAAAAAATCACCAGAAACATCAATTTTCAACCAATTTCAACTGAATAAAAACTATCTGAAAGCATAAACTCTTTATTTTCGATTAAAACCATGTGCAGCACGAGATATCCGGTAATAACATGACTGTCAGTGAAAAGGAGATGTAAGTGTAATGGGGGCGTTTGCAGTGATTGAACTAGTCTACTGGTAGAGGTAGGTGACTTGCAGCGCCAATGTCAGGTAAAGAGTTAATATCACAACATTACAATCTCGTTTCAGTTTCCAGACAAATGTGTGCAAATACAATAACATAAAAATTTTTTCATATATTTCCAGATTCCTATTGTAATTTCTCCACTATGTTTCCATTGATGCTCTTGTATCACTGGCAAAAAAAAATCCAAGAGCAACTGGAAATTGCGAAACTGTTTTATACAAACAAAACAAAGATCAATGTAACTTCTCACACTCACTCAGAATGTTGCCCTCCAGGAAGTAGGCATCATTTTTGTCATTGCGGCTGACCTTGAACACAAGCTTGCATACGTTCAGCAGATTGTTCCCACTCACTTTGAACTGTGGACATAAAGAGAAGAGAGTGAGAGAGGGGAGAGGTCAGAGGTCGGGCCAGGGGAAAAGCCAAACCATTGTCACTAACCATTGTCACTAACCTTTGTCACTAACCACTGTCACTAACCATTGTCACTAACCATTGTCACTAACCACTGTCACTAACCATTGTCGCTAACCATTGTCACTAACCATTGTCACTAACCATTGTCACTATGGGTTAAGTCATTCATCACCTCTCAGGGGCTCACTTTTTGGTCTAAACCCCATTATCCTCCCAGAAGTGATGGATGACTTAACCCAAAGTGAGCCAACCATAATTCGAAAAGAATGGGGCTGGGAGCCTCCCGAGGGGTATGAAGGCTCCCAGCACGAAAAAAAAAGCCTGGCAGAACCCACCCCCCCCCCCATATACTACTCACCACATTAACAAATAACTGGCATCAACATTCTCAAGACAGAAGATTTACTACAGAGGACAGTGAGGACGTGAAATAAACCTTCAAGTTTCAGTCATAACCAGCAACAGCTTTGTGGTGATTCTGCTAACTATACACACTTCCATGTCTAATGTGTCTCAGACAGATCTGAGACCTTATACTTTGTGTCTATCACACACCAAGTCAGGCCTGAGACAGAGACAGACACAGACCGACAAGCTATTTCTGTCAAACACTTTCTTCTCTCACAGACAGTCATTGCAGCGTACTCATCTTAGCAAAGTAAACCTAACTTTTGATCCCGACATCAACTGTGTAAATTTTATACTGGAAGTCTTTTGCTTTTCTTTCAAAAAAAAAAAAAATAACAACAAAAACAAAATCAAAACACAAAAGAAGAAAACAAAAACAAAAACCAAAAAAATCAACAAATCATAAAGGCATAAAACATAACATAAATCAGACAGCAGTGCAGCGTCCATTGCAGATCTATTTGGACTGCAGCTGCCAGGAACTTACGGCCAGGATAAGTCTTGCCAGTTTGAGCAGCACTCTGGGCTCGTCGACGTCCAACAGCTTGAAGATTGTCTTGAGGATGTGTGAGCGATGCCTGAACTGTTTGTTGAAGCAATGATTGCTGTCCAGGACTGCGTACAGCTGGCCGGCCAGCTCTAGCACATGATCACAGTCTTTCTCTGCACACAGACAACAGCACAATATCATTTAGCCAGTTTTAGTGCAATGAGGGAAACAGGCATCGCATGTTCATACAATGACAGCAGCTCATTGTACACATAACTGATGAGACACTGGATCTCATTATACATTCACCTAAGATTCAATGTTGATGGGAAAAAAAACAACACCCAGGTTATTCCTTCATTTCTTCCTTTCACTGGAAAATTACTTAGGCAGTCAAACATGAGTAGAGCTCTAAACTTTATGATCACTTCAAATTTGTCTTTCGCCCAGGGCAAATGAGTTGGAAGTCGCGCTGGGTGATTTCGAGCTACAGTCATTTCTCTTTTCTGGCTCAAGAACCAAATTTATTTCGTTATTCAACCTTTTTTAAAATGAAAAAAATTAAAATTTGGGTATAAATTTTGGTATCTGAGTCGGAAAATAGGTAAAAACAACGGTAACTCGAGATTGCCCGGCGCGCCTTCCGACTCATTTGCCCTGGGCGCAAGACATTTAGATTTGGTTTTAATATATTGAATGGTGGATTGCTACAAACATTGAGATTTAAAAAAAGAATTTTAAAATCCTCAATTTTTTTAACAGGATAGAATTTCACTAGCTCATGACATTCCAAGCAGACAGGCAGGCACTGTGTACAAGAGGTCAGTCCATGTGGATACTCACTCTTGGTTAGAGAGGCCAGTTCTGTGACTAGAGGTTCTATCTCCCGACAGTACAGGTCATCCACTTCCTCTGTGTCCCGCTTGCCAGCGCTGCCTGTGGATGGACAACATAAAAACTCATTCATTTTCAATGTCTACTCAGAGCTGACCAGCCACAGAGTTGACCACCAGATGCTGACCCAGCACTGCCAATATTGGGTATTTTTCCCTCTGTACCCAAAGTATCTCCACCCTTCTGTACACGAGACCAACAAACCCTACTTGACTCTCCCTGCAGTCAAACAGAACTATTTTTGGTAATTCTCTTTTTCAAAATATGCATTTAAGCAGGTTAAGTTTGACCAGGAGAAATGACCTGTCCAGAGGATGAGCTATGTCATGCTAGACAATCTGACACCAACTGCGACTCCAGTCTCTCTGTGCAGACACTCCACTTACTTGTGCGACTAGATTTTCCTGCGCTGGACTTCCTGCTGCCTGCACTGCCCGACCTGCCCTCACTACCAGCACTGGACGGCAAGGGCACACCTGCTGGGGCTCGGACTGCAGCCTCTACAACACCCTCTCCTGAGCTGTAGTTTTCACTTTCCACCGACACTTTCTCTCGTACAGACTCTGGATAATTGTTGTCTGTCAAAATTAATAGGGAAAAGACATTAACAAGTACACTATAGGCAAAACATTATAAGTCTGTGCAACTCCCGGCCAGTTGCTGTAGCAGGCTAAGTCAGGAAACAAGTCACTGTAATGGAGTCATGTAAAACTGCAGGACACATACTCCGACCGGAATAAACAGCTGAAATCCATTGCTAGATGACAGACTTACTGCCACTGAGTCACAGTCGTGTCATCCACATCTTTCTAAATGACAATTACTTATGTCAATGATGTGTTTTTTTTTCTTCAACATAGGAACAAAAGCTGCTATCCAGATTTCTACTTTTTCTTTTCTTCTCCAATCATCACCTTCAAGAAATTACTGTCTGACGTTGTTTACGGGATGGTTAATATCAAATAAAACATTTACTGATCAGAAATTTCATTCTCTCAGATAAACTTTGGTACTCATGATTTCCTCAAATTCTAAGATGATGAACTAGAATGTTCTGTCCAGCCAAATTTGTCATCTACATTTCTCCTACAAGGCTGAGATAAACCCCTTGGAAGAGCAAACCCTGCAGCATTCACTACCTCTGTCAACTCATTCACTCTGACATAGGACAAACTTCAGATAGCCAAATTTTCCTTTCTCACCATCTACATGAGCAGGTCGTGAAGCAGACGAGTCACTCCCATCCAAACTTATAGCTGATGGAAACCGGGCACGATTGGCTGAGCTTCGTCTTGGAGTTGCTTTTGTTGGATCTGCTGGTGGAGGTCGAGGAACCAGGATAGTCTCAAGATCTGCTGGATTTACTGGCTTTGGGTGCTGTGGGAAAAAAACGTTTTCAAATCTGAACTGAGGATGAATGATTTTCTAGCCCAGTAAATGAATGATTATAAACGAGACAGGAGACATTTGCCGATGAAACATCCCAGACACCATTTTCACTTGACACTTAAGGGGGTAAGCGGGTGAAAATTTCAGATTGTTATTTCACCAGACTAAGAAGAGAAACTTTGACATGTTGTTG
>JBCEWB010369930.1:6380-21089 GCA_039654565.1 Peronia peronii
CTCTCTCAACATCATCTACCTTTCTGATAACTAGCCAACCTACGCCAGAGCTCTCCCCCTCCCTCCCCTTTCCCCCTTTCCCAATCCCCATCGAGTTTTATCGCCATGACTGCCCGACATACAAAACTTGGCGAATTACTTTACCACTCTTTGTCTCTATTTGTACGTCTGTTCGTCTGTCTGTTTGTCTGTCTTTTTGCCGGCGTTGTGCTGTCTGTCTTTTGCTCTGTCTGTCGTGTGCTTCTCAGTTTGTCGTTATGCCTGTTTGTCTGCCTGTATGCATGCTTTTCTGTATGTCTATCGATCTGCATCCATGTCTGGCTGCCTATCTGAATGTTTCCATATTTACTTGTCTGTCTGTCTATCTTTTTCTCTACCTGTTTTCACATAAGTTTTGTCTGTCTGTCTGTACGTCTGTCTGTCTGTCTGTCTTTTTCTCTGCCAAACTTTCTACATGTCTGAATGCTTCTCTATCTGTCTGTGTGCCTGAGTGGCTGTTTGTCTGTCTGCTTGCGCCTCCCCCTCCCCCCCCCCTCATCTTCCCCTCCTTGACTTTTCCTCAATCGTAGTATGGCACTTTACGGTGAGTTCTTCTCTCATGGTCTTTCTGTACTCACACCCATGCATGCCATTCCAGTTCTCATTCTATCTCGCCTGTCTCAGAAAATGCAGGCCAAGTCCGCATGCTATCAACGCTAGTCACAAAACATTGCAGAGACACTAACGAAGCAATCATCATGGGATGCCTTCTTCAGAAACAGCCAGTCAGCCAGCCAGACAGATCCGTCATATTAGCTCTACCATATTTTGACAAAACGCCTTTTACGCAAAATTTTCTGTTTCGAGAAATGGAGAGTCAGTTCCAGCTTTCTTTCGACAGATATTAACAAAATGTTTTGGGGACCGGGATGATGCAATACATTGTCTTTTGACATTGTGGAAAGATGTTCATTTATAACAAAATAATATGAAAAGGGGCACTGAAGATAGTTCAGATGTAATCAAACGAGTGTTTGTCAAAGTCGATTGGAACTCGGCGTAGAACAAAGTCAGAAAATTTACAGACAAAAGCAAATACAACTCAATGGAGAAATACGAACTGGCACAAACGTAGTTTATTTGTCTTTCGTTTTTATTTTTGTTGTTGTTGTTGTTGTTTAACGCTTGTCAGGCAGATGCTGAGATTGGATTGTCAGAGAACGTAATGAGGCGACAAACGCGGGGCAAAACAAATAAATGGGAAAGATTAGATCTTGCTGTTCATCCCAGTTTCTCAACGGCCCTCTTTGTTCTTGGACAGGTAAGCTCGATGTCTAGTCCTCTCGAATAACGCCATAATATTTCGGACGTTCTGGGGGTATTACTGTGAGGTTGAACTATCCAAGAACAAAACGTTTGAAATGGCTCGAAATGAGGTATTACTGTGAGGTTGAACTATCCATGAACAAAACGTTTCAAATGGCTCGAAAAAAGTGTGTGTGCGTGTGTAGAGGGCGGGGGAGGGGGTGGGGGGGAAGTGAGCAATTCTTACCTACACAGCAGACTTCCCCGTCCCCCCTTCCCGGATGTTAGCCGACGTCTAGCCTTCTCGCTTCCCGGACACGACCACAATATTTCAGACATCACGTGTGAAGGTTAGGCAGGTTAAAGAAGCCTTGACTGATAATAAATTGATGAAAAGTCGACGGATACACCGCTGTCCTGGCAAAATCTAAAATTAAAAAAAAAAAAGAATAAAAAAAAAAAATAGAAAGAAGAATTCGAAATATTACACGAAGACATCTTCTGACGAAACTGGACAGGCTTTAAACATAATTCCGAGATACCTTATTAAACATACTAGCATTGCCATTATGTGCGTTTATTTAGCTCATGTTTTAACATTAGATCCACTTCTGGTATGAATTGACTCTTTCATAGTTTTCATCATCTCCTTGTTAATTCTTTATGACCCCACCAAAGCTTTTAAAACAAAAGAATACAGTGGTAATGACATTTCAGCTCTGAATTGGTTTTTTCTATCTTTCTCTCTCTCTCCCATGCATTCCTTGTATGTGTGTTTGTCTGTATATCAGCCTTTCTGTCTGTTTGTCAGTGAACTTGCCCTGACACAGCACCTAACCCTGAGGAAACAGTATCTGCACAAGGACAAAGATTTTTGCTCCTCTTTCAAGCATAGCAATCATTTGACATACGTAAGTGATGAATAGCGTTGTCATTTTTTTGTGTTTGCTGTTGTTATCTTGGGACAAAGTTCTAGCTTATTATTTTACCTGTGGAACCCGTAAATCTTGTGGTAATGTCACCATTTATAATGACGATCTGCCCTTGAAACCGTCTTTCCCTTCCCTGCTGTTGTCTCTGACAAATGTCCTGAAGAAGTATTGTAAATGACAAACCTGTGGCAATGCAATTTCAGACAGAAAATAACACAAAAGATGCACCGGAATGATCATCTCAGGTGAGGCAATCACGGGAAGATTAGAAACAAATCTTACAGCCAAACCATAAAAGAGAATCACCCAGGGGGGTTAATGGTAGATTGCCTTCATTTTTTTTTTCGTTAACTTTGTTCCGAACACTCCGCCATGCTCCTTTATCGTTTTAGCATATTAGTTAAGATAGAACGGCAGGGACTTTATTTGTATACATTTTATGGTACAATTTGCTAGGGCAGAAAGGTGAGACTCCTTATTTTTTGTTTGTTTTTTGCTGTTTTGCTCTTTGACCGATAGGTCAAATTCACTGGACCGTGAAGCATTGTATGTTAGTGTGATGTAACTAACCGATCAGTGATAAATCTTTGTTTGCTCATCTTTGCAATCGATAGAGTAGGTCCTGTGATGGAATAGATACAGCCTTTGGAATGGCACCATGGTCAACTCCCTTTTGTTGTTATTGTTGTTCCTAAATTGCTGTCTACTGGGGTTGAGTAAACAAGACGATTCTTTCTAACTGATAATTTTCAGATGGTCTCTTACGCATAGAACATGATATCTTGGCAGGATATGTCCATCTGAGCTGTATATAGAAAGTATTCAGGCACAAACATAGCGTTAACTGCGCTCAAAACTATAGCAAAAAACGCTATTTGATTATACCACATTTATGTACGGTACTAAATGGGATAATGGCAGAGAATTTTACACATTAACTTGCTAACTCGTTGAAGTCTGGCCGTACTTAAACAGCCTTGGATAGATGAGAGAAGCCAAGACTGTACTTTATTTTCCAATTTCTCCTGAAGCCAGGTGGATGATATAACAACAAACAATCAATAACAAACAACATAACTCTCATTTCTCACAAGCCGATAGTTGGGCGTCTGCTTGTCGGAGAAAAACTTAGGTCGCAGATTCTAAATTCGAATCTAACTGGGGGCCAGGAACGATTCGAAGGTTAGACCTTGTATTTTTGTCAATGAGTGAACGGTCCCCTGGCTTATTGGGTAGGGAAGCCCTCTGCCTAACCTTCTGAAATAAGGGCTATATTTTGGAAGTCCCATATTTACGTTACATACGTTAAAAAAAAAAAAATCTCGGCAGTTAAAGAATCCGGTGAAAAGTAGGCGGAGACGCCACCGTCCAGGCAAAATTTCCAAATTTTAAATTTCTATCCACCTAACATCAGCTACCAAACTGAGCAGGCACTTAAAACCAAGATTACCCGACTTTCTTAAGATTGAAAGGCTACATTCATATATAATGAATGAAGCAGACCACATCAACTTTATCAAGCCAGACATAGAACAGATTGAGTGGATTACGAGAATCTTGAACTGTGCATGACGTCAATCTCAATTTGTTTTCTATAGACCCTTCCATGGCTCAATCTTCATGTGAGAAATGGACAAAGCTTGTTTTTTAATATGGCTATGCTTAGCTGAATGGTGGTCATGTCGTTAACATTGTGAATTGTCACATGATGGAGAGGTATTCGGCTGCTTTGTTAACATTGTGGCACACACTGTCTTGTGAACAGTTAGCCACTTTTTCAGTCAGCTAAGTTACTGCCAAGTGCAAGAGATACGACAACACAAGCATTGCAAAGAAGGAAAAAGTGACTTTGTCTATTGCCATTTGGATTATGTGAAGCAGAAACTGTATGACAAAATTAAGACGAAAAAAAAAAGCACACGTTTAATCAAACGGGAATTGTACCCATGTTGCAAATAACTAGAGACAGAGTCGCGTTTTCCTGCTTTACAAGGCTTTTCCCTATATATTTGCACTGGTTGACGATGGAACTGGCTGACTATTTTTGCCGTTTGTCATTGTAGCAGTAATACTGAACAAGGCAGGAGAAAAAAAAAACGGAGTAACTTCAGATGCATTTTGATTGAAAAGACCCAATATTTAGCGCCCTTGTTTAAATCTGATTTCAATTACCATGTGACCATCTTCAGAACGAGCCCATATACTTTTCTAAACTGATTCACTCCGTAGTTAAACACAACATAATATTGCCTTTTTATATCACACATCTGTGATTACTGGGAAACACAGGTAGATGTACTATGATAAGAACATTAATGACAATAGCTTTATATTATAAAGAAAACTCCCACAGAACGATCACTGCTGCGGGCGGCTAGTCGGAATAAATGAGTTAATGAATTAGCTTTTGCAGTGTCAGAGGAGTTCTAAAGTTACCTTTTCAAACTTTACTGCTGGTTTATTCAAATGGGTCAACTGAGTCCAACGTCTGATGTATAATCCCATTTGATCTTTCCTTAAATACTCTGAGGTTTAGGAACGAATTCCAGGATAAACTACAGCACTTTTTGTTTTGCCCTTTGACGGAATATAGCCGCCGGCAGCAGTAGTTCAATGTTTGTTTGTTTTTTTCTCAAACCTCAAGAAAGTGAAATCATAAAACAGCACGATTTTCTCGGGTCAAGGGCCACGAGCATGTGTAATGTTCCTAGAGTGGTGACTTACGAGATTGAACAGAGCTACCGTTACTCAATTGAACAATTTGGTGACTCACAACGGATTTGCCCAAGTCATGTTGTGGGAAAGAGAAATGGCGAGGGGGGGAGGAGAAAAAAAGGGGAGGGGGGTATCAGTCATTTTGAAAACCTCTGGGGGAGATGATTTTAACCAATAGCATCGAATTCCGCATCATAACAGTAGAGGACAACAATGGATTTTGCCATCCGATATTGCATAATTTTACTTCAAATAGGATTCCATATTTCTCAGCCGAAGGGTCCCGCGCATGTGAACTAAAAATTAATGGTTTGAAGAAAATGAAGTTGTAAAGCTCACCTCCTCAAGGAAACAGGCAGAGGTGGATTTTCCCACTTCGTCTAAATCACACCATTGAGGCACAGAAAGTTAGGTAAGTTTGTTGAGTTCTCTCAAAACTGCTGAGAACATTGACTTGGACACTGTGTTATATGCGTAGCAGTGACATTTAGGTTATGCACGTAACCTTGTCTTTACGCTTTTTTTTTTCTTACAAAGCCTTTCAGCCACACAAAGGGAGTTATCTCGGCTGATTATTAGGTCAGATCATTTCCTTCCCTACGTATTCTTTGTGGTAGATCCGCCTTTCCCTAGGTACGACTTGGGGATTTGTATAAAGACCAATAGTAATGATAATAATAAAAAATAATATTGAGAAGAAAAGAAATAATAATAATAATGATAATAAAATTTTACAAAATAAATAGATTATAAATAAATAATAATAATAATAGTAAAAGGCATTGACTCCATGGGAGTGTGGCGGGAGGAGAATGGCGTTCCTCCCCATCGCCGTCTACCACATGGGCAGGTATTCATACATTTACTCCCGGCGAATGGAGGGCCCTGCAAAATAATCCATGCCCAGTGAAAAGTAGGCGGAGGCGCCACCATTGAGACAAAATTTCCCATTTCTAAATTTCTATCCACATAAAATCTTCCCACCAAACTGGACAGACACTTTAAGCTATGATTATTCTACTTTCGTAAGATTGAAAACTACATTCATATATAATGAATGAAGCAGACCACATCAACTTTATCAAGCCAGAAACAGGTAGAGCAGAAGACGCCTACAGTCATCTGAGGATGGCTATCTCATCGCGGGATGCTGGTGGTGTGCTGCTGAGTGGAATGGGACCTATTTTGATTTACTGATCGTGTACTGAACAAATTTAATTATCCATCCCACATTGCTACATAGAACACCGAATTATGGTCCGGTAAGGCGCTAAATTATTGAGTAATTGGTGTAATTAGAGGTATTAGAGAACTTCCTGTTTCCAGGAATCAGTGCGTAAGAGACGGCTTAATTATTGTGTCTGACTGGTGCAACTAATTAGACAAGGTAATGATTGAAAAGTTTTTATCATTTGTTGATAATGTTGATTTTGAAAATATACTTGGACGTTTAAAAAAGATAAATACGTTCACGGCTTATTATTAGGTTTACTGGCCGCTTTGTACACCATATTTTGAAATTATGACAGTCAGGTATATTAGGATTCTATCTTTGATGATGTTATGAAGTTTTGCCTTTTTTGACGATATCGCTGTACAGATGCTGTTTTTATTTGAAAGATGATATTGTTTTTGGTCATATATCTGCCTTCATCTCCAATTATTGCAGGCAGCACCCACACAATCTGTATTCCATTCAAACATCACGCACATACAGGCAAACCCATACACATATCGGACTCACACAATTATATGAGTAGATACACCAATGCATGCACGCACATACCACACATAATATACACACGTAGCACGCGTACAGACATAAACATACACACAGTTACAAACATACACACAAATACTCACACACAAATACATCCTCCCCGCGGGGACCCGGGCATATAAGGAGATTCTTTGCTCCCACCTGCAGACAGTGAAAGCCCGCCATCGGTGGTCCGATAGAATACTATCCTCGACGTTCCAGAGGTGACATCTCTTCTCTCTCTCCTTGCTCTTATCTTCTGTCCCGCTCTCTTTCCTCGCATCTTCTTGACGTGTAAACGTTTCGTACGCTATTTGGCACAATATAGTCGTGATCGTGCTGATGCGTCGCTAAACTCCCAAACAACACAGGAATACATATATAATGACATAATGTTTGCTAGTGACTGTTCCACACTATAATTATTCTATGACTTCTTCAAATCGCCTTTGTAATCACGAGCAGGGATTTAGAACTAATATTCACTGGACCAATAGACAAAAATCTACAAATACCAACTAATAACTATTATGCCACCAAAATGGCGACTTTTCCAACAGGCTTTCAAAAAAACAAACATGCATTCAATAAACAGACAAGCAAACAAACAACTAACAAAACTAACAAGCAGAAACACATGACACTTTTAGTTCATATTATTTTCATATTTCTTCAATACAACTTAACATAATGTAATAATAGATAATGACCTTTAAAGAGAATCTTTTCCTATACGGTACAGGTCTTAATTTCTATAGAATTTATTATTAACGCCCAACAGAGACTATACGCATGTTCTCAGATTATTCGTGGAGAATATATAGAACGGCTGTCTATGTTTTTCTATTTAAAGTGTGCAGTCTTTCAGTCCTTAGCCTCTGTTCTTTCCCATCCCCTTGTAGGATTTGAATTTCGCCGAGAAGCAGATCATTAAACTCCCTGGGCCGCGGCGACCCATCGGCTGTCTGTTAGGTGCTCAAATCCATATCGTAATACTTTCCCTATAGTTAGCCATTTTGTACCCATTTCTCTGTCGAGTCATTATTATTAATATTAATGTAGCAACTTAACAGATTGTAATAATGGGAGACGGGATGGGGGCATTAAACTTTTTTATGGTGCTTATTCCCGTACGGTTCAGGTACTAAACTCATTACAATCTATTATTACGCTCGACAAATCCAGCAGAGACATTCGCACTTATTCTTCGCTTCCTAGACAGCTTACCAGGCGGCTGCCTGTTCCTCGATCAAATCCTTGTCTGTCTAACAATAACATTCTCTGGCTGTAGTTGGGTATACCGATTTTAACTTGCCAGGAGTTCGAATAATAATAATAATAATAATAACGGTAATAGAGCTAATAATAGTGATATAATAATGACAATAATAATAATAATAATAGTAATAATAATCATCATAACAACAATAATGGGCTAAGTAGATACGAAGATTTGGCAAAGTGGTATGAACGTCAATATCGAATTGTATGTGATTGTTATTGCTTCAATTCTGTTTAATGCACTTGATTCGTTGATGGACAGACATAGTCTTATATTTTAAGACATTTTTAAATAACGTAATAATGATAACAACAATAATAGCATAATAGCATTGATAATAATGATATAACAATAACACCAACATCAACAATAATAATGAACAGTAACAAAAGTAATAATAACAATGACAATAATAACAGTATCTAAAACTGCAACAACAATAATAATGATAGTAATATTATTTTTAATTACTAAGCCTACTAATCTGATCACCTTTAATTAGGCATCAGACGTCTTTATATTTCAGTTTTCCTTTATCAGACTGTCTGATACTTTCTTGTCTGCTGTAAGGAGCTGCTGTAAGGAGCAAAAAAAAAAAAAAAAAGTCAGGCACGCTGTAAAAGACCCTCTTTTAGCCTGGTGAATCCAATTTGCGCTTGGACCGTCCCTCAACATCCCCTCGACCGCCCAACATCTTCACTTGTACTCCTTTGATGGTAACTCAAGCCTCTTCTAAAATTAGTGGAAAATGCGCTGTGTCGTTAATGAAGGGTGTCAGCAAAGGGGGAAGGAGTAAGGACCTACAGGGCCAGGAGAGATTGTTCCCATACTACTAGTTGGATGACGATCTTGGCAGTTACTCTCCCCCCCCCCCCCCCAACTCTCTCATTGGACTTCTCATGACAACTTTGTCGACAATCTAGAAGTGAAGGGGCGGAGGGGGGGGGGGGGGGACGGGGCTGGAAAAGAGGAGGAGGAAGGGGGCGAAGGGGAGGGAGGAGAAGTCCTGTAATAATGAAATTTTAAACCCATCACTAAGTTTAGATCACACCACTGAAGAAGGTCAGGACACGGAGTCCAGTATGAAGCAATGATGTGGGGGAGGGGAAAGAAGTCTAGCGCAGTGGTTCCCAATGTTTTTGCGATTGCAACCCTCTATCTTACGCGAAAGCTTAAAACCCAAGAGACCCCCTACCCAAAAGCTGAAAACCCACACGACCCCCTCTTATCTCAACACTTCATTAACATTTCTTTTTCTGTGATGGAGAGGAAAAGAAACACTGAAACAAAAACAATCAAACATATAAAAAATGTAATTGATAAGTTGAAGTTATTTTTACGCCAAGCCATTTTTGGCGGCTAGGCGACCCCATGCCAAGGCTTTGCGACCACTTAGGGATGGCGATCCAGCGGTTGGAAACCCCTGGTCTAGCAGTTGTAGTAATTAATTACCACTGGAGATTAGGCCACTGAAAAAAAGTCTGGACGGAGAGAAATGAAGGTTAATGTGTGTGTATGCTTTTGTGTGTGTTGATAATGTGTTTGCATAATATATTTTTAAAATGTCTGCATTCGCGCTGCTATACACTCAAGATTTTTATTAGTTGTCTGTTCCATGTATGTGCACAGTGGTCAAACCAATCTCTGTATGGGTGTCTCTCGTATGCATTCCTGCAGTCGTCCAGCCATTCTGTCTACTGTCTTTCCTGTGTAATTATATGCAAACCGCAAAGTGAACGTCTATATTTCTGTTTCTTCTGCGTCTTCTAGTTTTCTTTTCCGAGTATTCGCACAATCCTGAAGCCATTGTCTGTACTGTGGTCTCTGTTATTGTGTATTCTAGTCTCATTTATGTATTGGCTCTGTCGTCCAGGTGAGACCCGTGTAGTTGTATGTTCTTTTTTGTATGTTCGCCCAGCTATTGCACCTTTGCCTGTGTAGTTGTATTCCCGTATGCATTCACACAGCCAAAAAGTCCTTATAGTTGTCTTCCCTCTAGCTGGACACGATCAAGCCAATATCTGCATGATGGTTTCAGATTTGTTCATAGTCGTCAAGCCAACTCTCATATAGCTGTTGTCTCTCTTGTACAATGTATTGTACAAATTGAATGTCTACATGGTTGTCTCTCCTGACCTTTTTGAGCAGCCATCAAGATAATTACTATCATCTATGTATGTAATCGTCTCGGCAAGCTGACTCCAGTTGTATTCTCTCATTTTCGTATGGGTTATGTCTTTATTGCCTCTTCTCCTGTGTTCATGTGGCGGTAAAGCTGACAGTGTACTCAAGTTCACCCCAGCTTTTTATGAATTTACATATTCATTAATGCTGTTCACGCTGTCCCAGACTGTTACTAAGTCAAATGAATTATCTAACCATCCATATCTTAAAGCTGACATACTTTGATGAAACAACTCTTTTCATCACCGTTTGATAATTTTGTATCTCATTTAACATGTGTCCACACTATTAAAATATAACCTATTATAATTGTTCCATTCTCCAAGCATGGCATTTTCAAGCTATAGATTAAAGAAGAGATCCTAAAAGATGTCTCGATTTCTTTGAAACAGAAGTTTCCATGCAAAAAAAAAAAAAATATATCAAAATGTGATAGAAAACCTATTCCGAAAGACAGATCTCACTATCTACTCTTTTAATGACAACGAAAACTTATGAAAATGAAAAAGAGAAACGTCAGGTGCTCTGCGTGTTGACCATACTACATTTAGGCATTAACCTGCCATTTCTTGAACAGCAACAAATTTAATCTCATTACAGAATGAAGGTCAGAATGAAGCAAGGAAGACCGGAATCAATTCTGCAGAACGTTCCTTGTGAATCCCCAATATGCAGCCGCTTGTGTGCACCAAATTTTGGTCTGAGATCCCACATGAGAAAATTTAGTGCTAGACAAGCGATTGTTGAAAGTCATACATCATTCTGATTGAGACAGAACATTGAGACGAAACATCCTGATTGTGTTGGATATTGTTATGTGAGAAAATAAAGAAACGTCCGGAATTTCAGAGAAATTTGGGATAACATCCTTAGCCGTGTTCTTTTAGGCTAACTATGCTACATTTAGGGGTTAAGCTGCCATGTCTTACACAGAAATATATTTGTATATCATTACAGAAATCATTTCCTGTAAGTTAAAAATGGGATGAAAGTGAGCGTGAAAACTTAAGAATGTAATTCTCAAAACAGGGTGTTCAGGCTAAGAGAGCGTTTTATCAAAGATGACTATTATGCTCATTATCATGGCTGCGTCTATCACGGAACGAACCAACATCTTCTCGCTGATCGATTTTGCACTGGGGATCTCCTGGTTGCCTGTCTCTCATCCTGTCTTGGGGCCCTCTCATATTCCAATCTAATCGTCCCCATACAGACTCAGTTACCGCCATCCTGAGACCCAAACGTCAATAATATCAGTATCTATTCTCTCGAGACTGTCGCTGTTAGCGCATACAAAGTCGCCCCCCCCCAACCACCCCCCCCCCCTTCTCGCACCCCCTTCTTCCTCCTTCAGCGCTTTACTAAGATTTGTTACTGCTGAAAACCTGTACTTTTACATTCAATCTGAATTTTATCTAGGATGATGTTTACTAAGAAAAGAGAGAGACGGAGATCAAATAATTTTCATGGATAGAGTCAGAGAGAAATGAACATTCATTGAGAATACATACAGAACAAGTTATATGTCTTTCAATTTGATGTGAAGGCTTTTGGAACTGACATTTAAATGACCCAATTCAGCGTTTCTGAATCAGTATCAGCATTCCTTCTCATCAGACTGTCGCTGCAGGCGTTTAGTGAGCCATCCTTTTTCTTTTCTTTTCTTTTTTTCTTGATTATTTTGTTATCACTTTGCTGTCATAGATGATTACTAATGGTGAAATTGCTACGATCATTTTAGTCAGTTTAAATTTTATCTGAGATGATACTGAATGAAAAAGAGATAAAGGAAGGAAAAGAAGAAAAGAATAGATGGAAGAAAGTAAACATTGATTGATAACACAACATAGAAACGTTGCCCGTCTGCCTTTCAATTTGAAGTCTGTGGATAATGATTATAAAAATAACTCATTCAGTACTGTCATGGGAAAACCTGAGTATGTATTTGTCTAATCAGTTTTTCTCCATTTATAGAAATGTTTTAACAGTTTTGATAAACTGTCTACCGACAACTAATTTGATAAACTAAAAGAAACTTACAACAATATGTAGAACTCGATATGTTAACAATTGAATACAGTGATGGTACTGGCCAAATTTTCGAACTTCGTATTTCTTCATCGAGAGTAATCAAGCAGCTTTAGGTTGGTTCAAGAAAAAAGAAAACAAGCTATCATTTCAAACACAGATACTGGTACTGTCTTTTTTAAAATTGTAAATATTTTAGAACAAAACAAAACAAAACATTTTTGTGCAATAAGGTATCGAACATTCTGTTTTATTATTTCAAAAAGAGAACTATATTCCAACATTGATTGTTAGGTCAGTTAGTTCTGCGAGACGTTTAGTCCATAGCACTCAACGAGTTAATTGTTTATGTTGTTGCTTCATAACAATACTGTGGTAAGATCACACTAGTGTCGGTCTCCATAAACCATTCTCTACACCTAAAGTTCATATCACTACTTTGAAAATACTATACAG
This sequence comes from Peronia peronii, assembly GCA_039654565.1. Lineage (NCBI taxonomy): Eukaryota > Metazoa > Mollusca > Gastropoda > Systellommatophora > Onchidiidae > Peronia > Peronia peronii. The sequence goes on from JBCEWB010369930.1 coordinate 19,021, forward strand.
AAAAAAAAAAACGAATTGCATTATAGGTCGATTTTTAACACACCGTAAAACATTTGAAATATCTATGAGTATTTTCCTTCGGCCTTGTCTGCCTCATTTTTTTCTTTATTACACTCATTCTCGTTTCTTTCTTCAACCCTCGTCTGTCTATCCATCTGTTTGTCTTTTCTTCTATCTGTTTGTCATGTCTCTCTATCTGTTTGTCTGACTATCTGTCTGCCTTTCTGATTGTTTACCTTTCTGTTTGTTTAACTGTCTATCTGTCCATCTACAATTCCTCTATCCAATTTTGTCTGTCTGCCTTTCTTTCTATCTGGCGACCTGTATTTCTACTTCCACCTATCTTTCGATCTATCCCACATCTTCTATTTCCCCGGCCTCTTTCTATTTGTCCGTCTCTCTATTTCTCAGCCTACCTCTATCTGGACGTCTTTTAAAAACAGCTCAATCACTCTTCCCTTCATCTTGTTTTGCACTTTTATTTTCCTTTCCTCCCAGCCATTTATCAGTAATTCGCCCATTCTATCCATGAAAAAACAGGGAATAAAAATGTTATTTTTTCGTCTCCATCTCATACAACCACAAAGCAAGATTACCCATGCGATTTAATCTGCTCGAGAAAGTAAATAACACTTCAAAAGAACTCTGTTTTTTTTTCTCGACATCTGAGACAGGAAAAACAATTATTAGGCCGATATTTTATGGAATAGAGCATTTTACACTGCGAGGGAGGATATCAGAGGGCGTTGATGATTCGAGATCTAACCAGGTTGAAAATGATATTCATGCCTTGATGGACAAGGCCTTGACTGTAAAGAAAGTGGAATAATCGGCTATATTAAAAGTTTACATTATATTTCCAATTCGTGACACGATTTGAAAATAGCATATGGAAATCGAAATGTAATGCGTTTGTACTTTAGATGCACTTTCTCGTTTCATTAAAAAAAAAAAATTATTATTCCTTTGTACTTCTTATTTTTTAAAAATCCCGTCCATAGTGTATATTACTGTATTTTATTGCATTATATCATATTACGTTATGTTTTATTGTATTGTATCGTATCACACTGTGTTGTACTGCTATATTGCACTAAATTGTATTATATTGGACTGTGTTGCCTTGAACTGTATTGTTTTGTATGAATGTATTGTATTGATTGCATTGTGTTGTAGCAAATCAGCCGTATCTGTGTTTAAGGAGGGAAAGGGTGCGTTTTACTCAAAAAAATCGATTTCGGTTTCTTTTCCTCTACAAGTTCTACCTGTTCTTAGTATACAGGTTAGCAAGTGTATATGTCCATTCTAACGTGTTTGACTCAAGGTCATTCAATTCAAGGAATGTTCTGGCCTACTGTCAACATGGTTTGGCGGTCTTGGGTGGCTATATGCAGTAGGTAAATCATCACTATTTGATCGGACACAGGCGACAGATGCATAAAACATTTGATCATGATGTCCTAATATATCGTAACACCACTCCTGACGAAAAAAAGACTCGCGGTCATGCAGAATAAGTGTCAACTTTCGTCAGGTACTCTAAAATGAAACTCCACCCCATTAAAGAGAGAAATTCTCTTTTATTTCTGCTTCTTCAGAGCACAGTTGTGGACTATCTGCCATGGTAAAGGTCAGTACACTCTTATTTTTGTCAGAGGAAGATATGGAGGCCACATATAGATCCTGAGGAACCCGAAAGGACCTTATGGAAGTCTTTATAATGTTTGGAGGCAGGGAGCAAAATTCAAGAGAAGATAATGTACAGAAAGTCAGGAAAAGCAAAAGCAGACTCAGAAGTCATGGAGGGAGGGCTATTATGTGAAGGCTGTTTTGAAGCCAAATAAAAAAACCCATCTGTGTCAGTGTTTCAATAAAAAAGAAAACAACTTTAAATGTGTTTTTTTTTCTGAACCCGAATATTTACCTACTACTTTTGCTATGTACCAGTTTTGACAGACATTATTTTTACAAGACCAGAAAAAGCACATATGCAGGACTCATTCTGATGGCTAGGTTTAGCGAAAAACAGGGGCAAAAAAACGGGGGGGGGGGGGGGGGGGGGCCACAAC
>JBCEWB010370039.1:5583-21088 GCA_039654565.1 Peronia peronii
TCCGTCCGTCCGTCCCTCCCTCCCTCTCTCCCTCCGCCCGTCCATCAGTCCATCCATCCATCCATCCATCCATCCATTATATGTTTAACCCGTCCAAATCAGAGGCACACAATAATTAATTGGAGTCATGGATACATAACAATACTTAATTACTGTCTCGCTGTTTCATACAGCGCAAAAATATCTCAGAAATACAGGGCTATAGCAAAGAACACAGACTTGCCACTTTCAGAACGGTTAAAGAAGAAGCAAGACGCATCTTAAAGAAGAAAGACAGGATTATGCGTCCCTCATGCAACAGGATGTTCATTAACAGCAGGATTATGCAAGAACTTGTTGGCACACCAGTTGTGGTTTGCAAGATTTACAAGCACTTTCCTAACATATTTCAACAAAACGTGTTCTTTTTCCTAACGGTTTAATTATCTCTCTATATACCAAAATATATTGTAACTTTCCATAACGTTAAAGGACGATGTGTTGGGTCCTTTCATTCTCTATATAATTACAACATAGAGTTTAATACCATTATTCTTGAAACCAAAGATCGTAAAACTACATGGCCATCTTCTCTACGTCCACATTTTTCAGGAAAACGTGGTTTTGTTTTTGTATGTTTGTTTGTTTGTCACTTTCTTTCTTTCTGTTTCTTTCTTTCTTTCAAGGTAGGGTATTTTGTCCGATGGACTTTGTCTAATCTCAAACCTCTCCCCACCCCCCACCCCACCCCACCCCACCCCAATCCCACACAGAAACGCACTCACCTACACACACACACACACACAGTAGGAAATCCTAATCACAAAATATTACATCATGAATCTGAAAAGAAAAAAAAAGAAGAGGAAGAAGAAGAAGCCAGACCAAACTGCAAATGGCTGACATGGCAATGCAGCCCCAGGAGGCCAGACACGTTACCAACAAGACAGCAGATGGCAGTCATATCGCTAGCAATGGAAGACCTAGGCGGGCACAGCTGCGAACTGTAGGAACAGCATGCAGTGGATTGTATCTATGGAGGTGTTGATGTAGTTGTAGCTGCTGATGTTGCTGCTGCCGGTGTTGCGGCTGCCGGGACAATCATCGTGTAGGCATAGAATGTCATACTCTTTCCTGTCAGTCCGGTGTTTGTTGATCTTGGCACACTACACTGCTCACACACGAGATGGTACACGGTGCAGAATGTGACCAAGGTTCTTCAGCTCAACGGCATCAAGCGGTTTCCGATCTATAAGCGCTGCCTTAAGTATTTTCTTTATCACGACCTTTCAATCTTGTAATGTGAGGCCCGTTTGATGAAAGACGTCTTGAAGTTATACGGCAAACGATAGATTTTACAATGTGTAAATTGTTTCTGAATTCGCCATCTTGAAACAGCTACATTCGTCTGACCGTACCTTAAGTATTTTCTTTGTCACAGATTTTGAATCTGACAAATGTGTATCCCTTTTGATGAAAAACTTCTCAAGGTTATATGGCAGACCGTAGATGATACAAGGTGTAAGCTTATAATGTGACCAAGGTTTCTGATTCATCATCTTCAATCAGTTACAGTCTACATTCGCTGCCTAAGTATTTCCTATATCACATATTTTGAATCTGGCAATATATAGCCCGATTAATGAAAGACTTCTGGAAGTTATACGGCAAACGATAGGTTCTACAATGTGTAAATTTTGACCAAGGTTTCTGAGCTCGCCATCTTGAATCAGTAACATTAATATAATCCCTGTCTGAAGTAGTTTTTATAATATCACACATTTTCAATCTTGCCATGTATAGCCTAGGCTGTAAGGCAAAGGCGGTGCTCACACCAGATGATATATGGTGTTTACAAAGTAATGACCAAGATTTCTGAGCTCAGCATTGTAAAACTATTAGTCTACCTGCTTACACATATCGCTTTTTTTTCTTCTATTACGAAGATTGAATTTGAATGGCTGGTGAAATTAACTCTTTTTTCTTAAGGTCTTTATAAGGCAACAGTTTTTTCTCTTTTCTATACGAAATGACATGTTGTCAAACATAATCGCTAAAACTTCAAAATAAATCGATACACAGCACATAATTCGACCAAGGTTTTTGAGTGCGTTATAGGAAAAGCATCACTCCCTACGGGGAAAACGTTATCTCACCGTAGCACTTTTCAAATTACATAACCAAACCAAGAACTAAGATTTGTCCTTGACACGGAGCATCAGACAATGCGCGCACACTCGGTCAGTAACCTCCTCGATTGCTCCCGTCTCCCTCCCTCCCTTTCTCTCACTCTCTCTCTCTCTTTCTCCCCCCCCCCCCCCCCCCGAAACTCGTAGTATACTCAATTTTTTTTTCACATCATTCACGACCCATTCAATCTCAAAGATTACAATTACACATATTTTCCCCACAGTTTCTCTTTAACCTATCAGTGTTTTTCTATTCCACAATAAGAAAAAGTTAAACGGTTGTCCATTTACCGGGCAAGACTGATATCCCCTATCATAATCTCCTTGCCTGTCCAACTGTATGTCTGCCTGTATTCCATACATTTCGCTTGCCCTTTTCTTTCTTTCTTTCTTTCTTTCTTTCTCTCTCTCTCTCGCTTTCTCCTGTTCCCGTCTCACTGCCTTCTCTCGACATTCTCAGAATTGTCTGAACCATTCACGACTCATTCACTGTAACTTAAATCTATTTTTGCTAAATTACCTGTTTTTAGCGTATCATTTTCCATTTTACAAAAACATCCAACCACCTTTACCCAAAACCACAAAAATTTGATACGCTCCTAACTGATATCAAAATTCGACATTATCAAAACAGCTCGCTGTAAATTATCGTCTGCCAGTTCCACATCACTAGCTCGAACTTCTCGCTGTTCTCAGTGTTTCTTGTCACTCAGTTCCCCGCGTTTCTGGATTGATACTGTTTATCCTGTCAATCAAATTCCCAATAAAATGTAACTAAGCCGGCTGATGGTCAATCCAGATCAGCTCTTCAGAAAACTAATATTTAACCCTGGAAATATCAAGGGGCCAATCGGGGGAAAAGTTTGCTCACTGTATCTGAATGGGATATATAGCTCCCTTCGCTCATTGATGACCCTGGATAATGATACTGATATATCCTGAAGGCCTAGAAAAGCATTTTCTTTTATAACTGTGGATGTCCATGCGTGAGAAACATGTCCTGCCACAGGAATTACGGCTGAAAATGGTGTCAGAGATGATGCTGGACTGTTCCCCTTTTCTCTCTTGGCCTCGCGCAATTTCACTCCCTGCTGCCAGTTAGGTTTTCCATGTGTACGCTGAAATGTTGGCCAATTTCATGTCTTGTTTGCAGGCATTTCATAAATCGCAGTTTCCTTGTGCCTCTCAATCTCTTTTCTTCCAAAAGCTGTCCATACATTATGCCTTTCGGGATGCGATCATCTGGCCTTCCTCTGATATGACCATCTAAATTACTGTATCAAACAACTGACGATATAGTTAAAAAGTTATTATCTTACATCGCATTTAGACCAACCTGTCATTTTTCTGAGCATGAATAAATGATATTACAGAAATGCTGGCACTCCAGTGATCTTCACTGACACCTTCAGGGCTGTACTCAGGGTATACATTCTGAGTGCATTCGAGTGCAACAGAGCAGCTCCCATTCAGGACAGGAGTAATAAAAGAAAACGGTGCCCATCCCCGCGGCTCTCCATCCTGCCTGGCGTCTGTGGGGGACTTGGTGCCGCAGCAATTGGTCTTCACTCTCATATCCGAATCCATATCAACAAATGGCCCATCTGCCTCGTCATCTGTTGGAGACTTCTACAAAATCTAGCAGTATCATCATTCTTTAACCCTTTACCTGACACATCCCTCCCAGGCAGACCCTTTTGAAATTTCACTTACAAGGACATTAATTCTGTACGAAAACATGATTAACTATTGAAAAGAAAAATCACACACACACAAAATTATTGCATCAAAAATTCTGAAATTTCATACATGAACAGAAAAGTGGTGTGTGCAACTGCATGTAAATTTTTATGTCAGTTAGACAACTAGATCATATTTTTAAAAAATATCTTAAATGGAAATTAGATGAAACACCATCATAAAGCCGACCTGCTGCTTTAGATAATGCCACAAAAGTTCTCTTTGTCACGAAACTATTGTTCCAACTTCAAAAAATCACAGAAACGTTCATTTCCAACCGATTTCTGCCAAAAAAAAAAATACCGGAAAGCATGAACTCTCTATTTTCGTTTCAAACCACGCACAGCGCGAGATTTCCGGTAGTAACGTGACTACCGGCGGAAAGGAGATGTGGGGGTAACGGCGGCATTTGCAGCGACTTGCGGCCACTGTACCAGTCTATCGGTAGAGGCGACTTGCGGCAACTGTACCAGGTAAAGGGCTAAACTTTGATGTGTGTCCATCTTTTTCATGGCAAAGAAATTTGTTGAAAAAAAAAATACTTTCCCGTCGGATTAACAGGTCTTACAGAGCTGGCCAGTGTCTATGCATTCTTTTTACAGGCTTGGGTAGAGTAAAACTATAACAATTTTAGACAATAGGATGAAACAAAAACAGCATGTTTTAGAACTTTCCCATTAAAGACCCGAGAGCTAAATTTGGACATATAGCGAGCACTGACGTCAGCTGTTGTTGTGTTAGACCGTGAGGCCGAGAGCTATTCTGAGACGGCGCTTTCTAAATAAGGGACAATCAATCACCGGTTTAACAATGCCAGGGTTTTAACTCCAGCCAATAAAATCGACCATTTTCCCGCCACATGTCAATATCCCACTTATTATTTCTGATGAGAAAAAAAATAGATCTGAAAGGCCAAAATATTGATCAAACCTGAAATGCGTAACAAATTACACATAGATTCTACAGCTTTGTTCACTGGTTAAAGAAATAATAGGTGTAATATATAGGTGCTAGAAATAGACAAACTATGACATAGTGCTCAGTCCAGTGCTCTGAGCACTTTACAATCTGTTGTTGCTGTGATAGACCTGTCAAGTATGCAAAGTTTTTGTCTGTTAGGACCTCAAATCCTTATCAATCTATCAATATCATTCTGCCTTTTTAATCGGGTACCTATTTTAACCTGGGCTGACTCAGGAAAGATGAGGAAATGGTCTTTCTGAAGCTCAGACAAAATGTCGGGCCAAGTTACTGATTCCGTGTTCAACGGTCCAAATACGAGGCCACCGATACCATTATTATATGCCTACGAATGTTAAACATGATATCTTTGTGTTTCTGTGGCACAGCATTACTGGTTTATAAGGAGTTTCATGCAGAACTCTTTATTATTTTGGACATCGATTTCCGCTGACATCTGGTTAGCCTCTTGTCAACTCCGGGCTCCATGCTTTAGGAAGCAAGTCTTAGACCCCTCTCACTCACTACTATATCTATGAAACAAACACAGGCTGTCAATAAACAGCTTGTTTCTCTGATTAAATTACTAGTGATCTTGAATATTCCATAATATAGATTTAGGCAGGACAAGCTAAGACAAAATCCAATACAGTTAGACATGTTAAGACAAGACACGATACGATAAAACGTGATCAACGTCTACTGTATTTGTCCTAAAAAAAATGTATTTCGCCGTTGATGAGACATTTTTACTAAGAAACACATATTTACATTCTCATACATGCACAGAAGTTTGAATGCCACGGATACACGATTGTATTATGCTAATATGTCTACACATGCTATCAAATAGACCCGGCGCGCATGGGCAACTTCCAGCCCAATTTGAACACCGTACTGGCTTCGACGCCAGTGATCCGACTGCACTATGGAAGGAAGTGTGTACAGCGAAAACAAAAACAAAAATTAGAAGCATGGAGTTGGTAGGAAATTTATAACTAAAATTCTGCGTTATGAGTGACAGACTTAAATAGATTTAAACCTGTTGAACCTAGTAGATGCCCTCCATCTATTGAACCTAGCAGATGCCCTCCATCTATTGAACCTAGCAGATGCCTTCCAAAATAATAATACATGTAGTGCTAATAGTGGAGAGCAAGGCAGATCAAGAAGGATTCTATTAGCTGGCGTTCCAAAGACCTGATCAGGACCTGTGTGCATAATTCGATTGAAGTTACAACCTTCTGCCGGGATTAGAGCCCCCAATCAATGGCCATCGATCATTGTATTCCCGAAATTAGAACATTTTAATCATTGATGCATCGATCTCGGATGGAGAGACAGGCTGAGACGGAGCTGTGAATGAGCCCAGTAACACGACACTTACATTTACTGCCCTGCTGGATACCACATCGCCTCAGCTCACCTCTGGTCATAGACAGCCATGCTATTTATGCTCGGAGAAAGTTCTTGTTCCAAAGGTTCTCATACCCCTTCATTGCACTACCCTGACTACTTTACTGCACAGCTGGAGAACACATTGGCCTCACATCACCTCTGGCCATGTTATTCTCGAAGAAAATTCTTGTTCCAATGGTTCTCATACCTTTAGTTTACACCACCTTGACTATTGAATATGTGCTACTGTTTCGGTTCGCCGTGGCCGACGGTTTTGGCATTGGCCTTTTCATGAATCTTACAGCCGGTTCGAAAACTACGGCCAGTTAAAGAAATGGGAAAAATTAGAAGTGGCTGTTGTCAGTGGCGCAACCGTTCGTCCGGGGGGCCAACATATTCCAGGATTCTATGTGTGTAAGTTACGCACTTTACAGAACTCTTAGGCATGGCAATTGAAAATCGGTTCGAGAAAAAGCGGAGATGCCGCTACCCGAGCAAATCCCCCCCCCCCCCAACCCCCAATCAAAATTTTACGCGCATTTCTTCAGTTCAAATTTTGCATCCATTTATAATGGAGATAATCATGCACCTGGGACTGAACAGCTACATGTAAAAAGCTAAAAATAAAGAATACTAGTTGCCATGATTTTTAGAAGCGGCAAATACATTTATTCACCAGAACAGAAAATGCTCCGAGGGTGGTGACTCTGTCTCATGAAAATGTACGCATTGTTGATTCCCAATATAGCCTTTCCTTGTCACGTTCAACCATGAATGGCGGACTTAAGCAAAAAAAAGGCAAAAAAAAGAAACGTGTGTTTGAGGTGTGTGTGTGCGTTTCTATGTGTGTGTTTCTATGTGTAACAGAAAGGGAAAGGGAGAGAGAGAGAGAGAGAAATGTGAGAATTTCCATTATCTCCTGAAACTAGAGAAATATAGATATGACTACAATGAGCAAGTTAGTAAAGAAATCAGGTTGCTGACAATAGTCCTGGCCGCTATGACGTCAATAAGAATGACAAAATACAGGATTAACGTTGAACAAACTCCAGGCCCTACATGTCAGTATAACCCTCTCATCTTGTAAGGGCAACGTTCGTTTTTAGTGCAAAAACCTCTGGCTTTGACTTGTTCGCTAGAACTTTTTTAAAAAAAAACAAAAAAAAACGTCTCTTAGTTTTCTTTCCGAGCTAGGCCGAGCTACTTTAACCCGTAAATGTCCATTAAAAACTCCTGCTGGCGCGTATTAATTGTTCATTGTCATATTAATGTATGTTCCAGAAATGATAGTTTTAGATAAAAAGATAATGTACTAAGTTGTAGGTTATGTGGCGAGAAATTCTAACATAACCAGTGAGCCATTTTGACATTGTCAGACAAATGACTTCCCTTTGCCAGGCACACGAGAGATAATTCAGGGATTGTAAACAAGGGGGGGGGGGGGGGGGGTAAAACAAAAACATTTTGGCTCTTTTTATTTTAAACTGGATCGACGGAAAGTTTTGAAAAGTTCACAATGTGCTGAAAATGTTTGTGGCTCATCATCATATTTTTTTCAAAGTTGTTGTTTTGATTGTTTGTTTCTTTGTTTGTGTGTGTGTTTGTTTGTTTGCTACGCATATTTCAAATGACAGGGGGAAAACTGATTTTTTTTTTCTCCTTTGTAATGCTTGTATTATACCTCTTGTTCCCGACTAAGAGAAGTACCTTTACTGACTCAAACTAAAAAAAACTCATGAGGAGCATGTCTTTGACCAGTACAGTCCCTTGACAAAAGGAGGCTAAGGTTCCAGTTCGGCCGCCATTCCGTAATGGCAGTGAAATGAAGCGAGACGCATACGTCGATCTGAAATAACTCAAGAAAAAAAAAAAGAGTCTAATCCCAATTAGAATTTCACACGAAATCAGTTCCCCCTTATTTTCATTCTGCAATTAACTAAAAGGAAACTGCTGCCACGATAATTTGTCTGTCAATTTACAGCTCAGGCTATTTCTGGTGTTATCCGTTATGTAATGCTGATAAACAACGTAATCACATTATGGTGATGGCGGCTTTTTGTATAAAATGAACCTTTTGCAAACAACGGTCAAACACCTTAAAGTAAACTACCAACAAAACAAAAGAGAAAAGACTGAGTCTTTTATGTCCATCTGGCACTTGAGATTTAGGGCTATTATTTCATCTTATTTATTTATTTATTTATTTATTTATTTATTTATTTATTTATTTTTGGGCCGTTCCGGAAGGAATGAACTTTAAGGAATATTATTTCTGTTACAAAAAAAGGCGTTCCAATGAAGACTTTCGTAAACGTTCTCAGCTTCCTGGGAAGCATACAAGGTGGCTACCTGTAGGGCGCTAAAATCGAATAATATCAATTACTGTCTGTAGCTGGATACCAATTTAAACCTGGGTAGAGTCAGGAAATGTGTGTAAATTGTCTTTCGCAAGGACAAAATATCGGGACCAATCAGGATTCGAACCCGGACCTCTAGGTCCCGAGTCCAACGGCAAGATGGCCTTTCTATTGCATGGAGACAAGAATAAATGAAATGATCCAGGAACGTGCGTCTAACTCAAACAAATCAATAAATACAAATCTTCGACACAATAAAGTAGCACACCAAATCCGTGGAATGACCCTGGAACGCTTTTGACGTTCACAACAAAGAAAAATAATGGCACACATCACACATACGAAATGGTACCGCTTAAATATACCGAGACCACATTCGTTTCAATGGAATGATCCTGGAATAATTTTGCACGTACAACAACGAAAGAAGACTTAAACAAAAAAGCAAAGAAATGGTGCAAAAGTTAAGACGCTATTTCACCCACTCGTCACTTCCACCAACCCTTCTAATGACGCTGGTAGTTAAACTGTAGCATGGTATTAATCTTCAGATTGACAATGAAGCATTAAATCTGGTCCCCCACCCCCTCCCCCACCCAATCCTGAGAAAAAAAAAGTATAAAACAATGATGCACTAACTAAAACATCTGTCCTTGTCTGTGATTATTTGAGAAGTAAAAGGAGGACAGAACACCTGTGATGACACCATTTCTACTGAGCACAAACGTTATTATTGTGATCTCCGGAGCAAATTGTCTATTTCTGTAACAAAATATAACCCATTGCTCCCCTTTTCCCACTCATCTCTCTCTCTCTCTCTCTCTCTCTCTCTCTCTCTCTCTCTCTCTCTCTCTCTCTCTGGGCACAAAAATGAAGGTAGGCAGGAAGGAAGACAGAGAAAGAGAGGAATGAGATGAGCTTAAAAAAAAAAAAAAAAAGTTAAAAAGTGACTGCAGTGCAAGACAGACTCTATCTGCACATGAGTACATCTCCTACCTATGCCGGTACCTCTAGTACAAAGTAACAGGTGTGAGCTCTGACTTACCTGAAAAGAGAAAACAAATAGGTAACGTCAGAAACATAAGAGTCATAATGATTATGAAATGATTCATCAAATACAAAATGTATGCCGCTACAACGAAAGACAAAGCGTATATACTGAGTTGATCTCATATTCATGCATGCATAGTGAGAGTGGTATGAGAGAGAGAGAGAGAGAGAGAAGTGAACAGAGAGACAAACAGGAGTAAGAGAGAGAAAGGGAGAGGAAGACTGTAAGAGAGGGGAAGGGGGGGACTAAGTGCGAGAAAGAGAGAGAGAGAGAGAGAGACTAACAGAGAAAGAAAAATGAGATAGAGAGGGGAAGAGAGGGTTAGTAAGAGTTATAGAAGGCAGACAAGGAAGGTTAAACAAGAAACCATTGAAATGCCAGCTATCAGAACGCTCTAACACTCATCGATACCATCTCATAGATACAACATACGACTAACACTCTACCATCTTTTACCCATCCCCCCCCCCCTCCCCCTTGCTCTTTCTCTTTAAGGATCAAAACTCCATCTGTTATTCTGCCCTTAACCCAGTTTTCCTCTTCCAAAATATTTTAGGACAATACATTCATCATGATTTTAACACAGCCGCAGTTCTTTAGTTATACTCTAAATTTCAATGTCGTCATTTTGATTTCAATATTTTCCGCTCCTTTAAGGGTTAAATTAAAAGTATACATTAGAACTTCACTTAATTAACCTTTACATTCTAATAATATCCTTTAAAGGTTGGATTTAAAGTTTGACCCTTCTTTGAAAGTTAAATCAAACTTGGCACATCAGTAACCCTGCTGTATGTATTTCCTTATGAACAAATAAAGTATCGGTATTCGCATTCGTATATATAATAGTAAATCTTTGATTCAATTCAGCCTTCTGATAACGTCGTTTTGATTCAAATACCGCCCCAATCCTTTGAGGGTTCAGAGAGTACATCAGCAACCCTACTATATATCCTAGGTTAAACTCCGCCTCCTATTTCTCCTTCCCCCCCCCCTTCCCCAACTCCGACCACGCCATCCATTTCCAACGTTAACAGGGCCTGGTTAGTGCAGGGTGACGAAGTTAAATCACATCAAGACGCTCAAACCATCCATCACGCTGCTTAAAACAATCTTGGCTAGATCTATTTAGCTAACGGGCTTTGATAAAACACTGCTTCTCTGAAAACAAAGTGTGAGTAAATCGAAATTTCTTTTGTGTGTGTGTGTTGTTGTTGCTGTTGTTGTCGTTGTTGTTGTCGTCGTCGTTGTTGTCGTCGTCGTCGTTGTTGTTGTCGTCGTCGTCGTTGTTGTTGTTGTTGTTGTTGTTGTTGTTGTTGTTGTTGTTGTTGTTGTTGTTGTTGTTGTTGTCGTCGTCGTCTCTCTTTTAATATATATATGGCGATAAACATGCAGTTATTTGGAGCAGTTTGTAGAAAGGTTCAATGCGAGCAGGGTTAAGGAGTAGATACAGAGAGAAAGATGAGTGCATAACTACAGCCAATGGACTGCTTTGACTTTCAGTGTCTGAAAACCGGAGAGAATTGAGGAGGCTGACTGTGGAGTCAACGTATTGCGCTTCAACAGTCTGTCAGACTTCCAGACAGGATAGGATAGGATAGGATAGGATAGGACAGGACAGGACAGGATAGGATAGGATAGGATAGGACAGGATAGGATAGGACATGATAGGATAGGACAGGATAGGATAGGACAGGACAGGATAGGATAGGATAGGATAGGACAGGATAGGTGCCTAAGCAGGGCTAGGCTAGGTTGGGCTAGGCCAGGCTAGGATGGGATAGGATAAGATAGGACAGGCTAGGATAGATCAGGACAGGATATGATATCATATGATAGAATGAGAGGAAAATGGGGTGGTAAGGAATTAGGGCAAGTCATATCGTTATAAGCCATCGGTAGATTACTTTTCTCATTTCGGTTTGTTTTTGTTACAAATGGACCATCTGAATAATAACTGAGACTGGCCATTTGTGTCAGATAATAAGAATGCAAAACTGGCTAATTCAAAAAGTAAAATATTTTGGAGCTACTTTCTGGCCAATGGCTCTGTAATCTTCTTGAGCTTTGAAATTGAAAAGACGTATAACGTCACAGGCAGCGTCAAAATACCTCAAAAGGCAAATTCCCTGTCACTGAAATAACCAGTCTGTTAGGACTGTGGTGATATACTCTACCTGAAGGAGCCGAGGAGGGGGGGGGAGAGAAAGGGATCGTTAAATTGTGAAGAAAACGAGGCCATTTATCAAAGCACAATTAGAATACTGAGCCGAGACAGATCAAGTCTTGCCTACAGTTTCATGCCAGATTCCCATCACAGCACATTTAGCGCTACAAACTTCAGCACCTCTCGCTAGGGCAAGATGCCGCACTGGAAGCCACACGATCTCCCAGGTGGACGGACTGGTTACAGTGGCGTAGCCATCATGTGGGGAAATCTGTAGGGATCTCAAAATTTACATCATGACTACTGATCGAAGGATTTGGCGCTCAGATTGATTATATTGGTCTTCTTCCACTTTCTTCTTCTTCCTCTTTTTTCTTCTTCTTCTTCTCCTGCTGTGCATTCTTCTTTTTCGAACTCTTCTTTTTATCCCCCTTCTTCTTCTGTTCTTCTACTTTTCTTTCTTCTTTTTCCTCTTATTTTTCTTCTTCGTCTTACTATTTTTCTTCCTTTTTTTCTTCTTTTTCTTGTTCTTTTCCTCCTTTATCGTGTTCTTCTCTTTACTCTTCTTTTCTACCTAACCCACAGAATGATGGGCTATTACATATCGCGTCCTCTTCTTTGCAAAGGACAAAGCAGAGACCCCTTCTATGCCAGGGTAGACAAAAACAATGTGTTTGTTTGTTTCGTTTTCTGGTGAAATACGTAGGAGTAAAGCGTTCACATATATACTACAGAATCGCAGGGCACCACCCTAACAAAGATCCGCCCCTGAGTTAAGCTTGGGTAGCCAACAGCACTTTTCTCAAGGATACAGAAGTAAACTGTTCACAGTAATATTTTTCTCTGTATTTTACAGAATAGCAGGATACTATGTACCTTCCCTCAAAGCCTAATAGATTTCTGCCCCTAAGTAAAGCTTGGGTAACCAACAGCATTTTTCTGAAGGATATAATAGTAAACTGTTCACAGTATTCGCTGCATTTCATAGAATGACAGGGTACAATGTACCCTCCCTCAAAGCCTAACACATATCCGCCCCTGGGTAAAGCTTTGGTAGCCAGTATTATTGTTATGCTAGTTGCCCTGCTGTGGTTTGGCCTTGCTGTTTGCCCTTGGGGGAGCTGGCGATCTCGGGAAACTGGACACGGTCCGTCAGAGCGATGGGTTCCAGACATCGTTTTGACATTTCCACCTGTCAGGACTGGCCAGTTAGACTGTCTAGAGAGGTCAGATGGTCAAGTGGTCAACAGGCGGCGGAGCGCTGGCTACTACACAAGCGGGAATTGACTACATACGACGTATGGCTGCAAATCTGGTCTAACGGAGAGAATGACTGAGAGAGGATGGATGGATGGATGGATGGAATGATGGATGAATAAAAGGACGAATGGATGGAGGAATAAATGGATGATGGATGGATGGAAAGATGGATGGGTATGGAATGATGGATGAATACATGGATGGATGAATGGATGGATGGATGGATGGATGGATGGATGGATGGATGGATGGATGGACGAACAGACGGACGGATGGACGGCAGGTAAACAGTTTAAATGGTCAAATATTTTAATGTTCTTTAAGTATCCGACAAGATTCAAACTGAACCCATAACTCGGGGCCACCCACAACAGTTCAACGACTCAATCAAGAAAAGTAACACCATCTCCGTGTTACTTTTGAGACCTCAAAGAGGCAACAGACTCTAACAGAGAAGATCGCGATCAATACCCTTCCGATTACATTTATTTTTTCTCGTAAAATCAGTTAGTGTCAGATCAGTACTTTTAACTGATTCCATATCTTTAATGCTCAGCATGAGAGTTGGTGACACCGCCGTTCCCTTGAACCCACAAGAATAAAAAGTGCGATCAACCCAACTTCAACTGTACTTTGTATAAAATTTGTGAAAAAAAAATAATTATAACACATTTCCAAAAATCGATGAAGAGTAGGTCGAGTATCCGGGGAAAATTTCCAAATTCCAAATTTCTAGCCACAAAGATTCTCAACAAAAACAGGCAGCCACATAAAGCCGATACAATCCTCCTTTCTTAGGATTGAAAGGCTTAAGATTTTTTAAAAAATGGAATTTAAAAATAACAAAAACAAAACTCCCGCAAAGCCTAAGCTGCATACCCATGGCATTTTGGAAAAGATCGTTCTCTTGAAATCATATTTTTAAATTGTATTTTCAAAACAGCCATTATTTTTACTTACTGTAAAACTTGAAAAACTGAACAACTACATATTTCATTCTGTGTGTTCAAAGTCTTTCGGATAGGGAAGTAAGTTATAACGGAGACTCTATGATACCTTAAGTCTTTCCTCAATCCACATTAATATTCCACTTTGTCATAAAACTGAAAGGAATGATTTCCCACAAATACTATAGCATGTGTTGAAAATACTTCAGCCCGCATAGACGTCACAAGCAGTTAAAATAACACAAAAGTCTCAGAGAAAATTAGAGACAGAGACAGACAGACAGATACATAGACAGAGAGACTGACAGAGAAGAGAGAGACAGAAGAGAGGGTCTATATTATACTAAAGATAGACAACCAATAGTCGAACACTCAGACATATCGACAGATAGACAGACAGACTGACACACACTCAGCCGTAGGCAAACAGACAATACGACATACAGACAGACAGAAAGAAAAACAGACAGACAGAAAAACAGACAGACGGACAGAAGGAAAGACACAGAGACAGATAGACATACAGAGAGACAGACAGATAAAAAGAGTTTATCGCTCTATAACAGATATCTGAGCTAAGGAATGCAACGAATATAATGGCCCGCTTATCACTCATCATAACCAGGGCATAGTGCCCTCGACCGGACATTCGACAGAGGATCTCAATCGCCAAAATCTCTCAGACTGCGCTCTCACTACAAGCAAAGACTGCTATCATGCAAGCGACTATGCGTTGGCAATGGCCAGTTGTCCGATACCGGCGTATTGCAGGCAAATGAGTTTGTGTGAGATAGAGGTGTAAGCCGAGGTCAAGAGAGCAGCAGCGTGGGAAAGGCATGACGAAACAGTTCTATTGCGAGAGTAAATCGGAACTGGAGAGTGTGTGTGTGTGTGTGCAGGTGGGGGGGGGGAGAGAAAGGAGGAGGTGAGACGGACAGACAGGCGGAGACAGAGAGGTGAGGGAGAGGGCGAGGGGAAGGGAAATATAGAGCAGGGGAGAAAGGGAGAGAGAGCATGCGGGAGAAAGAGAGGGGGAGAGAAGGAAAGAGAAAGAAAGAGAATGAGAGGGGGAGACGGGGAAAGGGAGAGCGCGAGAGTTGGAGAAAGAGATAGATAGAGAGAGAAAGATAGATCTCGTAGTCGAACAATCAAGAACAAATGCTGAGCTCGTCCTTCTAATAGTAACGAGTCTTTAAATCCCGGATCAAAGCACCAGTTCACTTGATCCATCCACTTTTCTTCCAACCATCCATCCATTCATCCACCTGTCCCTTCATCCATCCACTCATCTATCCATCTTTCCTACATCCTGTTATAGATGCATCCATCTATCTAGCCATCCTCATATAGATCCATTTATTAGTTCGTCCTTCCAAGAGCCGGTCTATCTATCTATCTATCTATCTATCTATCTATCTATCTATCTATCTATCTATCTATCTATCTATCTATCTATC
>JBCEWB010370148.1:10125-21088 GCA_039654565.1 Peronia peronii
GGAGATGAACTTTGTTGATATATCTCTATGAAAGAACTCGAAAATCCACGAATATCCATTAGAAAGTTTATATCATCCACGCAAAATTTGAATGACTGATCAAGCATTTCAAGAAGTAAGGGCATCAAGTCTGTTCTGCAAAATATTCCACCGACTTTTTACCAGTGCCATGTTGAAAACAAAAGAAGTTAAACTGATGTGTAGTAGGCGAGCCTAAATCATTGTAGTTGTGTTAAAAGAAACAAAATAAGCCATAAGAAAAAAAAAATGATAAAATCTAAGCATTCGATTCACCAGCGATATACTCTGTATGCCTTTGTGCACGGCACATGTGCACAGTCTGATACTACAACAATCACCACAGCTAGCACAACAATAACAACAAAGTGATTGTCATTTCTCCAGCCATTCAAGCCCAAGGGTACAATGGAGCTCCATGGACTAAAATCACTAAAAGCAGTGATGCTTCCACTAATGATTTATTGACATCTCTGTAAATGTAATTCCTTTTTTCCCCTGTGATTTTTGAGAAGGCAAAATTAAATAAAAAATAAACAAACAAACAAATAAAAAAAAAATAGTTACACATAAATAAATAAAGAAGTAAATAAAAAATGATAAATAAAAGAATAAATAAATAAAATTATAAATGAATAAGGATAATAATAAATACATCTGTAAATGAATGAATAAATAAATAAAACAAACGAAAAATGAATAAGAAAACTATGAACAATAATATAAGCGTATGTTTAAAAAAAAAAAAAGAAACTCATATAAAATTATCATTGTGAAACCACAGAAAAAAAAACATAATAAAAAAACGAAAAACAAATAAATAAAAAATAACAGTAAAGACTGATAAAAATATAATTTGTAGAAAAGTTCCAGTAATGAAATATAGAAAGTGAAAAAAAAAAGAAAACAAACAAATTAACAACAACAACAAAACACACGCACACACAAAAGACAAATAAACAAACAAAAACTCACCATTGCTGATATATGTATATCCTTTCTTGCTCACTTCAGTGGCAAACTCCAAAATGAAAAAGATCAAAATGATCTAGAAGACACCTACAAGTTTATTTTCACTTTCACCCTATTTTTTTAAATTGCTATTTACATGAAGTTAGCAGTGATTTTAAAAAAATTAGAAATATTACTTTATTATTATTATTTTTTTTATATCAATGTTTTACTTTTTTTCCATTGCTTTTAAGTGAGGGGTGTATTTTAAATCTATACAACGAGGTCTAGTCACCAAATATTCTCGTGTAATCCACTGAAGTGTTGTAACAACAAATTAATTAATGACCATGTGAAGTGATTGGTCACTGAAGTTCGGGTCATTGGAAATCAGATGAAAACTAAATCAATATGAGGATGTCTGCGCACTTAATGAGCCTCTAATGGATGAGATCTGATTAGTGCAAGAATGGGCCAGCGCCACCTGTCGATTGGATGTCCCGGTCATCTCAAAATCAAGAGAAGCAACCAGGATACGAATGACGAACACGAAACAAAATAAATTGTGGATTATTGATACAGTTTAGGAAAATTCTTAAGGGCTGACCAGCCATGTTTTTTTTTTCATCGATCCCGAACGAACTATCGAATTCCATATTTTTTTTGGCGTATAAAAATAAATAAATTAATAAATGATGCTTTTTGGACTTCCTAGACAATACCTCTACAATGAGTCAGAAGTTTATAATTTTGGTTATTGATTAGTACTCGCTGTGCCACTTCTGTCATAATTTTGATCTTCAAAGTATTCCATGCTGAGATAGTCTTAACATTGATCATAATCCTCAGTAAGCGTGTAATATATTGAACAGGTTCCACAACGGGCACAGACAATGACATTGTGTCCCCAAGGTCAGCTTATTTTTTACTGGTCGCTACTGAAGACAATATCAACTCTTGTCTTCTACGAGTTCCACTGTGTATCCTTGTCCTGACAAGTGTCTTACTCTGCCTTCAAACATACATGTATAATCCAATAGAAAGGTCAAACCATTTCCTCGACTTATCGAACATTACAGACTTTGCAAAATTTATCCACGAAAGCGTGTACAGAAAAACTGTTAGGGGGAGATATATCCATTCCATCATAAATAAAAATGGTGAATATGAAGGATCAAAAAGCATAACAACAACGAGAGAGAGAGAGAGAGAGAGAGAGAGAGAGAGAGAGAGAGAGAGGGAGAGAGAGACCGAGAGAGAGAGAAAGAGAGACAGAGAAAATATTCAACACAAAATATTCTGTATTTCATCGTTGTCAATATTTACTGACCCTTTGAATGTTGATTTCGGGAAATGCTAGCACAAGGACAACGCTATGTGGCAGAAGAAATCATAGATCAGTGATTTTAAAGATCTATCTTCTAACAGCGACTTTTTAACCATTCGATCTATTGGTGCAGATGATCAAAGTGGGTAATTGAATAGTGACTTCCTGGTCTGAGCTTCCTCGTGGAGCAACACTGTTGCAGATGTTTATGTCAGGCAATGATGGATGAGATTGACGTGCAAACTCCGCCCTTTCAGGACCCCGTCATTCAGAGGTCAAACTGACGAACCTTCCAACTACCTCAACACCCTCGGGGAGGAAAGCGAGAAGGATAGGGAGATATGAAGATAGTGAAGATACTCGAGTGAGACTGCAGCATGCAAGAAACAAATGGGGCTATGGCAAAGAAAAGTGAAGAGAAGCTAAGTTAGGAGAAGGACAACAAATCTACATTCTTCCAGTTGTAAGCCTACATATGCAGTCCCATATTCGTTTGCAATCAGTGTTAAAGATCTTCTCTTGTTTTATAGTTGGCTCTTTCGCCGTTATGGAGTTGTGGATGCACATAAATATAATGATAAGGAGATCTCGGGGAAGTAAAGATATTCCAGAGAAAAGTGCAAAATGGACAGAAAAAGGGGGGGGGGGGGGAAGAGGAGAAAGAAAGTGTAAAGGAAACTTAGTACTGGGAGAGACAGGGAAACTGGTAGCTGAGTTGCACAAGCAGGAAGACAGAACGTAGGGATGAAAAGGGAAGGAGGAAAGGAAGGAGAAATAGAGAAAAAAAGAGAGTGAGAGAAGGGAGGAAGAGAAGCAAGACTCAGACTATTTTTTTAAAATTACGTCTACAGTTGGAATCAATTATCTGACTTGTTGTGCCACCAAGCCATTAGCCATTCTGTATGAATAAAAAGGCAAAGGCCTGTCTCAGCTGCACTTTAAAAAAGTCTACGTCCGAGTTGTAATGGGTATTGATTGTTTTGGAGGAATTAGGACTGAAGTGGCCATATCTGATGTTGGAAATGATGCCTCCAAATCAAGCAGATGAAACCACTGGAATTCCAAGTATTAAAGGGATGTATCTCTCTTTTACACCAAATGCCATTCTGAAGAGTCCAACTGACCGTGCCATGAGTCTGAGTTGGGTATGAGGAAGAGACTAAAGATTCTTTTATTGACAGTATCCATTATGTAATAGTTTTGATGTCATGTTTATCAGAAGATGGCACGGTTTCATTATGGTGATTATGAATTTCTAATCACGCCACAAACGTTATGAAACATGCTTGAGGCTGAAGGCTGTAACTCAGCCCAATCTATGGAATAACCTTATTCAGAAAAAGTGAGTGATTTATAGAAAAAGACACCCAGGCATTCCAGGGAAAGAGTTATCGTACAATCCTAAAAAAAAAAAAAGAACCACAAAAACAATTACGTTCTTGATACTCTCCTTGTAATGAAAACTGTGTTCAAAGATATCTACCAAACAAATATATCTCTAGCTATAACATGCTGCACTTGCATGTTTATCGTGAGGATATGATCGTTTCCTTTGTTCGTTTCTCTTTCTCTCTAAAAAAAAATACAGCTCAGTGATAATTCATTGTATGTTGTTTTGCCACGACCAAATCATCATCTATTGATAATTTCAATAATATGTGTATTTTTTATTTTATTTTTTGGTAAACAGAGCAGATCAGAAAAATCAAAGCCAAGCAAGGGGCCTCTGTATTGTGGGATTTCTAATGTAACTCTAAAACAATTTGACAAAACACCTTTTTCATTATATTTTATTAATTTCTTCATCTAATCAAATATAACTGTCCACAGTAGGAAAAGACAGCCTGTAACATCAATTTATTCGCTGAAAACTGCTTTTTATTGGACATGTTGTTAACAGAAAAAAATCACACCACCATCACCACCTCCACTACTACCACCACCATCACCACCACAACAACAACAATAACAACAACAACAACAACAAAATCTCGATTTTATCGGAATGGAATTTTTTTACATTTTGTGACAAAACTGTTAGAACTGCGCAGCAGGCCCATATGGTGAGACGGCTTCGGCTGTACTCAAGCGTCAATTGGAAGGAAAGTCCAATGTGGCTGGGCTTTCCATTACACTTTGTGCCTCTAGGCCTTGTGGTTTCACATGTTTCTCTGACGTCACTCGCTTTCCAAACTTGACCTGCTAAGTTGTTTTTTTCAAAGCCTGTTTCGTTAACTGGATTGATAAATAATTTATGAGTCACACGCATGAATGAATTTCAAAACAGAACCTAGATATTAAGAGGCATATTGATGATGGTTTTGAAATTTACTTCGATAATCTACTTTTTATTTCAAGGAGTCAGAACTAGGATGTGGCAGCTTATTAGGCTTACGTAAATTTCGTCTTCGATACGTGCGTTAGCCATACCAAACCATGTAGAGTTAAAATTTTATTGAAATCAAGACCAAGAGAAAGAGAGAGAGAGAGAGAGAGAGAGAGAGAGAGAGAGAGAGAGAGAGAAAGAGAGAAAGAAAGAGAGAGAAAGAAGGGGGAAGAAAAAAAACATGACATTATTATGAAGATGATGACCACAATAGGTCTACATTAAAATAATAAAAAGTGCAGCCATGATGCTTCAACGTTGTCGTCATCTTATCAGGAACTACAGAAAACTGATTTCATTGTAGGATAATTTTCTGGGACATATCAAATATACGGTAACAATCATATATTAATGATGCTTTAGTAGTTGTTAACAGTATTTTTAATATAATACTACTTGTTATTAGAATCAAATTTCAACTTGAAAAAGTTTCATAACTGCTTCAGAGGTTATTCTGGTTGTGAAGTGTAAACATTAGACTACGGGGATTATGAATAGGGAGAGGAAAACGGAGAAACAGAAAAAGAGTAGGGAAAGGGGGGGGGGCATTAGGGAGAGAAAAATAAGAGCAACTGAGAGAGACAAAGACAGAGAGCCGTAAGATTAGGAAAGGCAGAGGAAGAGCAATGAGAGAGAGAGAGAGAGAGGCAGACAGACGGACAGACAGAGCCAAACAGACAGACAGATGGAGAGGCAATACAGAAAGACATAAACATTGTGAGAGAAAAGCGGAGACAGAACAAGAAATATACTGTACAATGTATTATAATCATTCATTGAATTCTGCCATAATCAATTAGTTTGTATCCAAGACGAGTTTTGGGATAGTTTAGGGTGAGCCAAAAGGTCAGAAATTGTAAGAATATTGACCTTTTCGGATGCTAGTTAGTACTGTTACTACATTATGTACACTGTAAACTTTGGACAAAAAATTACTGTGGAAAGACCTTCAAAAAATCTCATATCATAGTGAACAATATAATTTCCATCACTTCCATATCGCGAACTCAATTCTTTCTTGTTCTGTCTCCACTTTTGGGCCATTTGAGAGATAGATCTCATATGAAAGAGGAATTATGGTAAATCTATCACATAATGTAACTACATGTTTTTCACCGATCACTCGCTCAAACTGGTCGATTTTGAAAATCGTTTTGCCCTATCTCCTATGTGCAAAAGCAGTTGTTAAACATAAAACATCAATTTTCTCAAAATGTGAAAAGTAGAGATAGAAGAACACAGAAATGAGCTCACGATATGTTATCCACGATATTTTCGTAACAATAAATGTGACACTGTTTAATAATCGAACAGCTAACTGAAGACTCCTTTGCTTCAGGGGCAATTCGGAAGAGCCATGTACTGCAGATTTGCCAACAATAAAATTGTGGTTTGCTGAGGAGCAGCGACTGAATATTCATGAAAAAACAACAACAACATTGCATTACATTTAAAAAATCCATGTAATAGTTCTACGCTGGCATCTATGTAGTCCCTTCTGCATCCGCCACCAGTGTCAAGGATTTCTCCTTCTGTTTTATCTGTGTACTCGCTTATTGTTGTGATGCTCTGGATTCCCGATACACTATCAGTTATCATCTTAATTAAAAACTGAAAAAAAAAGTTATCAAATGATAAAAAAGAAATATCACGGTCCAAACAGTACTTACTGCACATAACACTGAACGCGAGGTGCAAAAATAAATAAATAGATAAACAACAACAACAAGAAAATTAGAGCTATTCGGATATGTTATACTTAGTTGCCGATAGGTAGGCACAATACCCTAACCCTGGGATATTTTTCTAAAAATATGACGATTTATGGTGCCTATGAATAATAGATACGCAAATCAGTATGCACCCATGTCACTATGATTTTTCCTAATATCTGCCAGCGATAAATAGGCAGTATGGCGCCTATGATTATAGGCATGTTTTAAAGATGCTTTCGAATACATGTACATATACTGTGAACGCCTAGCAGTAGGCCTACAGATATCCTGTTATAAGCAGTTCGACTGTCAAGGACTACTGTTATCTGTACTAATACCAAAGTTGGATGGATATGGAAATTAACGACGCTTCTGTTATAAGCAGTTTCCTGTTATAAGCGGTCCTGTTATAAATGTTCCCACTGCAACTACGAATCGTTCACTGTTATTAATTTAAATTTAAATAGCTAACACATAATCTGGTATACAAGAAAAATAGCCTTTTTCAATTACAAAATACTGTATATGTCCGTACAAGCAGGTGACTGGGAGAAAATATTTACCCTTAGGATTGTTACATGTATTTGATTATCATTGCGAGAATTATCATCATTATCTTTAACAGTATTACTTTTATTCTTTGCTCAGTTTGAATAAAACAGAATGATGTTGGTTTATTTCTGGTCATCTGCTTTTACAGAGGAAAAATACTGGTACAAGATTGTAGAATAAAGATAGTCGAATATTTTCGATTCACACCTAACCAGAAGCGCGTGGCCTAAAACCTGATCTGTCAGCATTGACGAGGAAAATGTAACTAACATCTAAGCTTCAAGCAGTGTAAAAACTTTGCTTTCATCCCCCGAAATCTCTCTCAGACAGCAGTTCATGGTGGTAATTTCACACTATCATTTAACTCACGTATTCAAAAGAAAACAGACCAATGTACAATATATTTCGTACATTGAACAAACTTTATTACGTTATGTTTATCTCCACGCATAAATGTCCATTTACATAAACATCAGTCATCAGGCGAGAAAAATATTTATACATAAAAATCATAATCCAACCAAACCAGATAGGGCTCTTGACAACTATGGTAAACATCATCCCGCCACTGCCACCTATTTACGTCGCCCTTTGAGGAATGACGGCAACATAATAATGCCATTTTAACATTCACAAATGGCTTACAAGGAGGGCTAGGACAAGGCAACTCAGGACATGGCCACAATGAGTCCAACAAGAACAGGCCATATCTAGTTTAAAAACTGAAGTAATAAATCGTCCTTGTCATCGAGTGCTCTCATACTGCATTATCTTTAAAATCTGGACCTATTCCGATAGAAAAGAACAGACACAACAGATGAACCCATGATTACATTTTGAAGTTACTTACTTCAATTTGCTGCACGTTCGATCCACTAAGCGACAAACTCTTAGTCTTAGTCCTAACATACTACATGGTCCTGGGATTAGACTGGAACGAGGAGTTGGAGTCATATGGAAAACTTTGAGTTCATTCCAGATCCACTCAAGACATCTGAACACCCTCTCAAGACAGTTGAGCACGAACAACCTCGAATACGTAATGACTCGAATTCATAGTCCTCTAACGTAACGCTTCCAAATTTATTTCTCTGTATTCTATATATCTTCTTCACGACTCCTTCAAGTGCTGATCTGCTGTGATACATATACATGTATATAGTTTGTTTTTTTTTTACATGGAAATAAACTAAGTGAAAACAAAGGTGTTTCCGACAATTACAGTCCATAAGTTTGCAGTTATTTTTTTATTGTTGAACAAGCCATACTGCTGCCTTTGAATTCTTCCATCCCTCCTTATCTTTACACTAAGGGACCATGTCTGTGGACTCCAGACACTAGGCCTGTGCATGACCGACAATGTTCGTGACTGACAGTTAACCGGTCAATCGACTCCATGACCGACGATGATCGATTATTATATCGTTAAATATTTTCCTCTCTGTCATGTGTGACGTCACATCGGTTATGGTTATCGGTTATGGCCTTGACCTTAGTCTATTGGGATAAAAAACAAACAACCCGCTATCCACACTCAGCCTGAGTTTCGCTCACTTGACCTTTGACCAGGGACTTAGATCAAGAAAAACGTGGGGTGTGAAACTCAGTATTTCCCAGATCTGACTCTGCAGATCGATCGGGCGTCGAATTCTAGTGCAGCTTGATACAAAATGTTACATCATAATGCTCATAAATTAAAATTTTAATTAAATCACAAACAATGACGATCACTTCACAGGTTAGCATTTTGTAACAACATACCACGTGTCGAACGTTTGCACTTGGGTGGGGTGGTCGGTTGGGGAGGGGGGCAAGAGGAGATTGAAAGCGTGTGCCCGGCGCCTCGAAGTCTACCATTCTAATGGTTTTAACCCTAGAAGAATCACAAGAAACTGACAGAATGCAATTTTGCCACAATGATATTGATTTATGTTCAAGAAATGACAGTGTAGACACAAATAGCATTACATTTACACGTAAAAAACGAATATCCTCTCACTGTACAGGGTGATTCAAAAAGAATACACCATACTCATTACGCATTTATTCAGTTCTAAAAGCATTGTAATGGACTGAATGAGTGGTCACCGCTGTTTTTACATAATCCTTCTGGTGCCGTTGAATTGTGGGAAGATTACATTTCTATTTACACTCAAAATGGCGACTCCTCAGCAGAAGGTGTTTATGTGCTTGAGTTTGCGAAAACAAATGCCATTGTCATGGTGCAGCATGCTTTTAGAACAGAATTCGGCATTGATCCGCCCTATCCTGAGAGCATTCGACTGTGCGTTAGACAGTTTAAAGAGAGTGGATGCCTGTGTAAAGGAAAGAGATGTGGAAGACCACGTGTATCAGAGGAGCAAGTGGAGAGGATTCACGATGCGTTTGAGGGGAGCCCACGTAAGTCTATACATCGAGCAAGTCGTGAGCTTGCGATCTTTCAAACCACTGTCTGACGTGTGTTAAAAAAAAAACAATTACATATTGAAACCATACAAACTAAGCCTCGTCCAAGCGCTTACTAATGACGACAAGAAGGTGCGAATGACATTCTGTGAGTCAATGCTGGAAATAGTGGATGATGATGAAACCCTCTTTTCACGTCTAGCTTTTATGATGAAGGGACTTTCCATTTGTGTGGCACAGTCAACTGTCACAATGTGCGCATTTGGAGAACAGATCACCCACATGAAACAGCTGAGCATCGAAGAGATTCCCCTAAAGTGAACGTCTTCTGTGCTGTCTCAAGACAAGGTCTATGGTTCCTTTTTCTTTGAAGGAAACATCTTTACAGGACAACCCTATCTCGAAATGCTCCAAAGCTGGCTATTCACTTTACTGCATGCAGATTCGAATGACTTCATTTTTCATCAAGCTGGAGCACCGCCCCATTGGCATCTGGGGGTTCGAGCTTATCTAAATGAAAACGTGCCTCAGCTGTGGTTGGTAGGAGAGTTGATAAAGACCTCGCTCTCTGCGCTTGGCCTGCCAGATCCCCGGACCTCACTATGTGTGACTTTTTCTTGTGGGGTATGTTAAAGACAAAGTTTATGTTCCAAAACTTCCAGCAAATATCGATAACATGAAAGATCGAACAACCGCTGCAATCAACACGGTGGACCGAGTCATCCTGAGGCGCGTTTGAGAGGAACTCTCATATCGGCTTGATGTTGTCCGTGTTGCCGGTGGTGGCCACATGAAGCACTTGTAAAACATGAAATAAAAACTTGAAGGTATGTACAACACATGTGCTCAAGCTAGAGTTTTCTACTGTTTTTCGTTTTTTGAAATATCGCACGATGATTTTGGCGTATTCTTTTAGAACTGAATAAATGCATAATGATTATGGCGTATTCTTTTTGAATCATCCTGTATTACAGCTTTCTAAAACGTAATTCACGTGCTGAAGTACAATAAGTAACACATCGGCCGATTGCTCCTTTGGCACCTATAGGGTTAAATGCTGAGTAAAACACAGCACATATTTTTTCTTTTTGTTCTCTCCAGTAAAAAAAAAAAAAAAAGGGTCATATATAGGTGGAGGAGAAGGAGAAGGGTGGCATTGGGACCAATGCGTGTCGCCGACGGACGGAGTTTCCCCAAGATCAAAGATACCAGTGTAGCTAACCATGGTCGTTCATGACCGACAACGTAACCGATTTTCGGTCATCATAATCGATTAATCGATTGTGAGTCCATGACCGATATAACCGGTTATCATGACCGATCATGCACAGGCCTACCAGACACGCTCTCTCTGTGACTGTGAGTGCAGATACAGAAAATGCACGATTCTCTGACTACGGCTGTATCACAGGTTTACTAAGCTTATAAATCTGAAGCAGTATACTCAATAGTATTATGGATTAAAACACTAGATCTTTATGTAAGACTATTAACGTGAACATATTGAGCACTATAATTAAAGAAACTAAAAAAAAAAAAAAGCCAGGATTAATCAGTGAGTTTAGTAGAGGGGGGGGGGGGGGGGGGGGGGAACTAAAAACCCGCCGC
>JBCEWB010370255.1:0-21087 GCA_039654565.1 Peronia peronii
CTATCTATCTATCTATCTATCTATCTATCTATCTATCTATCTATCTATCTATCTATCTATCTATCTATCTATCCGTCGGCCCATCCGCTCAGTCCGACGGTCTGTCTGTCTATTTGTCTAACGATCTCCCACTGTCTACGACGACCCCCTCCTCTATCTGCTGTGCGTCTTCCCT
Source organism: Peronia peronii (assembly GCA_039654565.1). Lineage (NCBI taxonomy): Eukaryota > Metazoa > Mollusca > Gastropoda > Systellommatophora > Onchidiidae > Peronia > Peronia peronii. Next base: position 176 of record JBCEWB010370255.1, read on the forward strand.
GTCAGTCATTCAGCTATCTAGATCTGTATGTCAGTGTGTCTGTCTGTCTTCCTCTCTGTCTATATTATGTCTGTCTGTATTCCTGTCTATCAACCGACATTCTACTCTATCGTCTACCTGTCAATCAATCCGTCCATATATCTGTCTGTCTGACTGCCTGTCTGTCTGTCTATCTATCTTCCTGACTGTCTTTTCTGTCTGTTTGTTTGTTTGTCTGTCTACCTGTCTCCATCCTTCATATAGAATATGTTTCAGAAAAAAATAGCTGAAATTTAAACACGTTTGCGCCTTTTCCCATGGAAAAAATCAGTTAAGAACAGTCTTTCTTTCTTTCTTTTCTGCCGCTTATACCACTTAGGGCATCGTGGGAAGAATGAGACGTTTGTCTGCTGCACGTCGGAATGCCTGTACTGGGGAAATGTAAAAAGATAAGTCTCTCTGACTCCAGGGCGTCCTCTGGCTTTGTGGCCACTGAACTTCGTGTTATATGCACGTTGCGCTGGGTGATGTGTTGGGAGACTTGAGAGGTGCCCAAACCATTTGATCCTTTGATGTTGAATATGTTGATGGGTGTTCTTTGTTCCTACCATTTCTCTGATTTTGGTGTCGTGAATCCTGTCTCTTTTGGTCTTGTTGACAGCTTTCCTTAAGCATCTCATTTCGCAGGTTGTGATTTTGCGCTCCAGAGTTTTGGTCAGGGTCCAGGTTTGACATGTGTGAGTGTTGGTACAAATATGGAACTTATGATTTTGCTCTTTCTTTCCATTGGGATAGCGGGATGTTTTAGGAGTGGAGCAAGCTGGTAACTAACATTGTTGGCCTTCTGTATCCTATTTGCGATTTCCTTGTCCATTCGACCATCTTCTGTGAATATACTACCAAGATATTTGAACTCTTTGACATGTTTTAGATATGTGTTATTGATGTTTATGTTGAGGGTACCTGATGTCCTGCTGATCTTCATTATCTCTGTCTTGTTGATACTGATCTTCATATCGTATTCCTTGCATGTGTAGTTTAAGCTGGAGGTGTGGTCCTGGAGACGTTCTTCAGATTCTTATGCTAGGCTCTGATCATCCGCAAAAAGTAGTTCGTTAAGGGCTTCTGGTTAAGAACAGTGTAGACTTAAAATGTTGGCTAAAATCCATGCATGTAGATCTATATCGTAGCTCATTTTGAAGGGGCGGGGCAGGGGTTAGGGATGAGAAAGTAAACGTGCTGGTCCATGAGACCGTTTGCTCACGCAGTATTTCTCTCGAACATCTGTCCTGTGTTTAGATGTGGCTGTTATTAAGTGTCTGTCATCTCCGGTTCCAACAAATGCGGGACCAGATTGCGCGATTAAGGTCGTAAAGTAGTAATTAACCCTTTGATTACCAGGGCTGAAATGACCAGAATTTCAAACTCTTGGATATTACAGCCTGTAATACTCTTGTTCATCCATACATTATACATTTATCTGAATTCATTCATCTTTCCCTTTTTAGTTGACGCACCATGAACACACCGTCCACCAACGAAATCACACCACTGACAATACATTCGTTTGTTTTTGTTGCCTGAAGAAGATTCTAGAGATCGAAGATATGCATCTCGTGAACTTTGTGTTTGTGCAGTGACATCATAGGGTCTCGCCTTAATGTACTACACGGTTCCTATTGAATTCTTATGCTTGCAGGAGTAGTGTGTGTGTTTGACTCACGATACCTGGTGAAGAGCAACAACTTTAACATATATCATATAATAAAGACATCAGTACAAGGATTCTGGCGGTGAATATGTTAAAATGAATACTCAAATCAGCCTCACACTGCGCCGGCTTATCCGAGTCTAGTAGATTCAACGACGGATATCTTCACTTTGGACTCCGGACACACAGGATCTCGCCTCTTTCACCACTCATCTATGACAATGGGCTCAGCTATCAGTGCGTTAAAGTGGTAGAGACGGGTGAGTGGCACAAAAGGCGAGTTTGTGTGAATGTGGGTTTATTGAGGCAGACAGGAAAAGTGTTGTAAACGTTCTCAAGCGTCATGGAGATGACCAGGCGACAAACAAGGATGTTGATGTAACGGCATGAGAATGATGTTTCATCGACAGTTTTTTTTTTTTTTTTGGTCAGTGCGCCCAGCAAACACTGCAGGAAATATTAATGTGGCAGCTTGAAAGGGTGGATTTTGAATGGTGGGACAATATTACAATAGCACATTAACGCTATCTTTCCTTACGATAGTGTTCTTCCATAATTCTCATGCAATACTTATGTCGCCTGTTATACATAATAATATAATGCAACATTCATCAATATCTTAGTGTATATGGGTATATAGATGGGTTACGTGTTGCACTTAAATTACGGATGAATTTAATCCTTCAGTTCTAAGGAATTCAAAAACTGTCCCTTGTTTGTGAGAGACTATCACGGAGGTTGCCATTTTGAGACTAGCTTATTCATTAAAAAATTAAATTGAAATAAATGAAATAAAGGAGTTAGGGGAGGGGGGAGGAGGAGGGTGTGGAGAGCGAAGAGGGCGGGGTGGAGAGAGAGGTGGAGGAAAGAAAAGAAATGTCCCTCCCTCTGTTCTCATGCACAGACAGCTGGAAGTCGCTCAGAGTAATATAAACACACACATAAGCAAAGGATTGAATAACTTGTTTATTACAAAAAAAAATAATAATGAAAACATAAAAATTATACATGAACCTCTCACTACAAAATATATATAGTCTACATAAGCATATATATTATGTATAAACAAAGCCTGTTTTTTGTCTAAAAATACTTGTATATATACTTCTTTCCCAACAACAACATCATTTGGAATCAATAGTCCATTGTGTAAATGAAATAGTTTTCAGAGTAGTATTATGGTTGATTGATTTAATTGCTGAAGTGATTGAGTGGGATTTAATTATTCTATTTTACCATATTTTGATTTGTTTAAGGGCATTTAGGAATTACAATTATATGAAATGCACAAGTGCTGCAGCACCTCACCACAGCTTCACAATCTGAATCAATGTACAGTAAATGTTTATCAACAAAAGAAAAGACTTCAATAGGACAATCCACCATTCTTAGGTGTTATACATATATGTGAGCCATGACTTCAGATCATTAGTTTTTTTCTTTAACACACTTCAGGTTTGTGAAAACATGATAAGCTTCTATTCTCTGCTATTCCCATCCGTGTGAAAATAGGTCCTGATTGATCCTAATAAACATGTGTATGTACTATATTCTAAGCATCAAAAAAGTCAAGAAACAGCGACTAGTACAGAACCAGTGTGAAAATAGACTCCATTCAAAATAAATAAGCCAATTTGAGAAGCTTGAAGTCAATTTTGATAAAATAACTTTGTAGTTCTTCTGCCACTGAAGAACAGATGGAGAAAAGTCGATTATGTCACTGCTCTGTAATGATAACATAAGTCGCTTTCAGCACTTTTGAGATACTCAGAAAAAAATTGTTACAACAGAAACCATTTGATGAGTTATACCATTATGATTCCAGTGAAATAATACACACATTATTATCTATTGGCAAATTTATTTATTAATACCATTATCTGATAGCTGGCGTATCAGGATTGCCTTGAGATATCAGCTGTATTTTGGTATAAGATTATCATAGTAAAGTCAGAAGGGAACAAAGAGATGAAGAGCAAAAACTACTGGATAACACTGATCTTACTGTGACACTGATCAGACATAGGCAATGCTTGACTAAATCTGTCTGTTTTTTGAAAAGTCGTTCCAATGCAGACTATAATGAGAAGAGAGGTCCCCTGCCATTTTTAGGGTTAATGCTACACGTGCTAAACCTAGAACAGACTCAGTGGATGTCAAGGATGTTTAACTCGTTTTCACCAAACAGCTGGAAAATTTTGCCCCTCCATAACAACAAGAACAACAGAAAAAAAAGTGTGTGTCCCAAGCTCTGTTGCCATCATAATTACTGAATGTATCACTAACTATTATCTAGATCTAGCTCAGGAATGGCTCTCCCTCCTATATTGAGTGTTTCCAATACTATGGCCACATCAGTTGTTTTAAAAACAAGTCTCAGGCAACTGTGCAACAGCATGGTGTCAGATGTGAAGAACTCATTGCTCCAAACTTTGATCTTGGTATTCAAACAGCTGCTGAATGCCAGTTCAGCTCCCACTTGGAGCATGCCCAATCTCTATCATACTTCCGGTACCACTGTTGTGCAGGATCTGTATTGCATTAACAACTATTATAAAATCACCATTAGTTAACAGGCTCAGCAGAAGGTAACAGTTGATCAGTCAAAAATAGAAAAGTCCATGTCAACCAGAAAATGGAATTTCCAACTAAAGTCAGAAGTTTGACATCCCTAAGATGGTCATCATAAGGTCAGAATTTCAATATGAACCTGTTTCAATGTAATTTGTAAAAAAAGAAAAATACTTCTTCTCATGTGCAAGCTGGTAACTTTCCTTCCAGCAATCCTCTATCTCTTTTTTTTTTTCCTGGCATATCAATTTTTGTTCTGTATGAGCCCAGCTATAATCCTTGATGACTTTACCACTATCCTTCACAGAAACTACAATAGGCTAAACTCATCAAATTTTGGTAATTCTAGCTATGAAAGACATTGCAGGAGCAGACTGAACAGCCAATCTCAATAATTGCCATTTCAACATGATGCAGAGAACAGACTCCATAGATGAAAAGAGTCATAGATGTGGTACTTGAACTCAACTAACAGCATATCTTCCTTCCTCCCACTCCCTCCCACCTCCTTTTCAAGAACAAAGAGAAAAAATCATCTATCCCATTTTGTCAGCTATTCCTAGTATAGTCAGTTTGACTCTCCAGTTGTGACTGAGCTTGTGCTTATTCAAACACCAGGAGCATTCCACCAGCCACCAGCCCTAATTCAAGCATTGATCATCTCAAGTTTGAAAGTACTCCGTATGCATTCCTTGCTGATGATCATAGCCTTTCCTCACTCATACAAATAAACAGATGAAGAGCTCCATATGATGATGCTGATCTCCTTCACTGTGTGACCATGGAGTGGAATCTGTCAAGAGACTATGGCAGGAAACAGAATGACCTGCCCACTTTACCCTCTGATATGACACTCTGAGGCATGTCCATTGTTCTCACTGGCTTGAGGGTTATTTGTGGATGTCTGTCATAAAAGCAAGCATAGAAAATCGTGATCAGAGAGATCTGATGCATAAATCTTTTGAAAAGAAGGACAATGTAAAGTGTGTAGTGTTCTAAGACAGCCTTTATTTAATTGTTTCACACAGACTGACATGTACGCTCAGGCAAAGCTAGCAGTTAGCACAGGCAATACTGGAAATATAAGCCACAATCCATTTCAAAACAGATGATTTCTCAAAAAGTTTTTGTAATAAGTGGTAATCATATAACTTAATTCATGAATGACCTACATGGTGCACTTCACTAACACCAGAAGTGTCAAGGACTTCATCTGGTCAAAGATTCATTCATTATACTTAGTATTCAACCTAGATTTCTTGTAACATATAATATACAGAGAAAGCCCACATATATTCCCACCAAAAACTGGCATTCCTTGAACATGACCAAATGTTATAGAACTCTTAAGATTACAGTCGTTTCTCTAGTAATCGCTACTGACACTTCTAAGGGTAATCCCAAACATATCACCAGAAAGTACTGAAAAGCCATGATTTCTATGATAGCATATTGCAGTATTTAAGTTTAGAAAATTTATGTCCAAGTGTGACATAATATGAGTGCTACATTACTAAATTGTATAATACTTGCATAATACTAATAATTGTATAAAAGAGACGCCAATACAAATTATACTAAAATGAGTCTGAATGGATCAGTCCCTTGACATTTCGGAGATTTTAAAAGTATCAACTCCTTTTACAATATCATTATTCTTCACCACAGGGTCTTCCTTTATTTCCAACTTCTCAAATTGTTTCCAACTTCTCAAACTGTAATAAAGGTCTAGGCTCCCTGCTATTCTTCCCTCTCTCTCAGTTCTATTCTGCTCACATGCCCAAACCTGCACAGTAACACTTAGACCAAACGAACTAATGAACACACACACACACATACACACACATGCGCACACACACACACACACACAAAACTTAAGGAAGATTTACTTCCCATAGTTACTATACTGACCCTGTAATTAACACAGACTGAGGCAGTCAATGAAACTGGATAATCAGCAGCTTAATTTTAATAACCAAGTAGTATGATGAGAAAAAAAGAGTTTGTAAGTATCTGCAAAGTTGCTTTAGTGGGTAAAGACCATAGACATGCTATTTATAGATACTAGACCTGGCGTGCCTCACGATAAGCTCTTAGACACAATGGACCGAATTGAGCGAGGAGAGCATCACTCAACTATGGGACATGACCAAACCCTGGGAAGAAGTGCATATAGCAAGAAAAAACACTAAAAACACAGGGTGAGTAACAAATTTAGGACTAAAAGTCTTCACTATGGTGACAGACTTAATACATTTAAGTTCATTGAACACAGATGCCTCCAAATAATAAAAGTAGTGTTAATGATTGAATGATGGGAAAATAAATAAATAAATCAATGGTAACAGTTGAGTTGACATCAAAAGAGGACTAAAGGAAAGCCTACTGAAATTGACCTCACATTAGGCCTGATGCTGATCAATGAATCAGTCAAAAGATGGAAGGCAAGGAAGTAAGAAAAGAAAACATATTTGATATAAAACAAAATAGGTAAAGAAAAAAATAGAAGACAGTCAAATTATCTAAGTTGTAAATATGTGAGGAGAAAACAAATGAGTGCCACTGTAAAAACACATACAAAGGAAGAAAACAAAATGGACTTAACAGTTCAACATTAAGAAAGAAGATCCCATGTTCTCTTGGTGTTAAATGCGGTAAATGTAAATGCTTGTGTACACTTTCATATAATCTTGCGCATTTTATAAATGCAATAAGATGGTGAAGATCTTTAATCATCAGAATAGCGCATTGTTATTTGAAGTTTTAGTTTAGTTGGATTTATTTTATTTTCAGTCTATGGTAGGGTCTCTAGATCACAGTTCCATTTTAAGAGATCATTCTGAAAATTGTGCACCTACTTTAGTTTTTCAAGAAAACTTTTTTTGTTCTGTCTCTCCTCGTCACCTTTTTCCTCATTTTGTTTTTTTTGTCACAAGAGAAACATTTTCTTCTGTGGCTGTCAATTCAGTCAGTATCATTTAGAGATAGGCATGAAAAGATTAAGAAAGGTGAGAAGAAGAGTACTCATTCTGGTCCGTTTTTCACACTGGAGCTAGTGCATTTTTTTTGTTTGCTTTAGTTCGGCAAAGTACGCTTGTTTGTTTGATGGTTTCTGTGTGAAACGTTCTTGGCACAGCATCTTTTCTAAGTCTTTGTATCTTCAGTCTTTGGTAAAAATCTGTATCTAAAAAATGAGCACTGCACACTTTGTAAGTCTGTGTGAATACAGATTGTAAAGAATCAATGTAGGCAAAAAAGATGGGACATCTTGCTACAGAACAAAATAACATGGCTTTTCAAGTGAGTCGGTAAAGGTTCATCAAATTTGACTACATTTTTTTATCCTTCTTCCTGATCTCACCTCTGCTGCCTGTCCACACACTACTCTAATCATCCCTTATCTCTGAATGCCATTAAGCCTTCAACAAAATATATTCAATATCCTCCAATTAATTTGAACATAAATTACATATTGTCCATCCCTAGCTCCTAAATCTAAGACGAATGTGTTAATTTAAACTGTGGCAACCTTTGATCCTCTCAGCACTAGACTGAGTTATATTATATTACAGTGGAGAAGATTTGGTGGCTGTGGTCAGTGGAGTGGGGCTCTATGGATCCCAGGCTCAACTTGGTTTCTTTTCTTCCTTCTTACTTTCTTGCCTTCACTCTTTCAACTGATTTACTGATTAGCAACAGGCCTAATGTATGGTAAATTTTAATGGGTCTTCCTTTAGTCTCCTTTCCATATCAACTTTTATTTATTATTATTTTGTTTTCTTCCATAACTAAGTCATTGACACTACTCACTAGTTTTATTATTTGGAGGGCACGTAGGTTCAATAGGCCTTAAATTTATTCAGCCTGTCACACGTGGCAAAGGGTTTTAGTCATAAATACCCTTCCTACCCTGTGTTTCTAGATGTTTTTTTTCCAAAATGCACTTTCTTCCATAGTCCAGTCAGGTCCCTGACTTGGAGTGCCAATGCTTTTTTTTCAAATTGGGCCAAAAGTTGCACAGCCCACTGGGTCTATTTAATAGTTTCCATGGTAGAGACTAATAGATGTGTACATTACATTTGCATTCTGGGGCACTTTTGAAACATCTCATCATATAATAGGTCCTAGAGGTAGTTTAACTCTTATACTGGAGCCTATGGAGATGCTTAGATGCACTGTAAGACAATCAGTGGATACATTCTCTCTCAAAGAAGAGCAAAGAAGTGATGGCAAATAAATATTCAGCCATGTGACATCAGTCCGTAATGCTGTGAATGTTTAAACCCAATGTGTTTTGGAAATCAGTCAAGCCTAGAATTTGTGAACTTGAATATTTTTCAATTTCTATACTGTAGAATGCCTCAGTAGGTGTTGAAACATCCCTGTTTACTGGTTGTTTATTTCCTTACCGATGCTTTCAGGATGCCCGCAGCCTCAAACCGTTCCTTATATCTGCTGTCCCACTTAAATGGCTTGTTAATAGGGGCAGTAGAATAGATGCGGACAACCAGTTCATCATAGCTGAAGGGAGCCAAGACTCTGCTGACCTGCTCAGAAGGGAGATGGAAGTCATGAAAGAAGGAGAAACATGATAAAATTGGACACATGTAGAGCTGGTACAAGACTATTTTTTGTACTCTTGACTGGCAACATTCAAACCTCATTTCATCTGCTTTCCAACACTCATAGAAAGAATGTCTGTAAAGTAACAAAAAATGCCACTTTGGGAAATTTTTGAAGTCATTGCATATTTGAAATAGGCTGATTTGTATTTAATGGCATCCAGATTGATTTATTATCCACGTGCATTAACATATTGAAGGCTTATTATTATTTAGATATATTCAGACTAATTTACATTTAGAGGTGTTCAAAATTGATCTGCATTTAACAGTTTTCAGATTGATTCACATCAAAGAATAACAGACTTATTTCAATTTTACAATATCCAGATTGATTTGCATTTCAACAAAAGTGTCAAGGGTTTGAACAATAAACGACATAAATTATAGTCTTCTATGAGCAGTAAGCTATTATTGTTCCATTTTTTATGGCTTTATTTTTGATGTTGTAAACCATTATCTAAAAATGTGGTCCTTTAACCCCTTCACTACTCTCTTGATTTACTTGGTACATCATAATATGACTGGGGTCAGATGCTCTACTGATGTACAGTATATGTCACCATAAAACACAGTTTTACAGTGACGTACGCTGTACGTCAACTGCACATCTGACCCCAGTCACATTATGACTTAAATTGCATGTCAACAGGGGTTTTAATCTCGACAGAAATGAAACTGCATTATAGTACACTGGTGATTCCGCCCATTTTGTGACATTTTCTTAGCATTGCAGGAGGAAATATGCATAGCAATGAAGGGGTTAAGGCTCAGTTGTGTATCTGTCTAAGATCTGTGCTTTCAACAACTGCTCGGTTGGTCTTATGGCAGCAAAACATAAAATAAGTGATTAAAAATGTAACAAAATGGCACAAGTGAGAATGCCTGCAATCAGCCACTGACCAGGACTGCACTGACATCAACATATAGACTTGCAACCTGGGAATCTTATGCATAGCACTGAGCCTGATTATATTTCTATGTCCATTTTGTCTAGTATGAATTTTGAAGCAAAGGAATATGGGTTTAAGCAGTGCACAAATACTGGGCTATGTTCTAGCATTAGTTGATAACATATAGAGTTGCCACAGATGGACTGAAATCTGTTTAAACATATAATGCACTTGTGGAACATCTATATGAAACTAATGAAGCTTATGTTCAGAAGCTACGTAATCCCAGAGAGACCCTGACGCCAAACATTTTATTTTTTTGTCCTGGAAGTTGTCCCATAGGATTCCTTATTAATTCAGGTCCATCCTCAGAATCTTAAACTGAGAGGATCACTGTTGACCATACATACTCACTTCATCAGGTTCAACTTGCTTTGCCACGTTGGGATCTGACTTGCTGTAGACAGTTACTTTTGTCAGTGGATTTCCTTGCACTATGCCATAATTCTGATGAGCGACCTAAATGATTAGAATGATTAAAAAGGAAAAGTAGTTTTCAAAATCTATCACAACCTGTCTATTTAATATAATATAATCTGACTTTTTGACAGGAATTCCAGTTCTTAGAACAAAATTCTGTGATATTTTTTGTTTGTTTGCTTGTTCTTTTTAATCACACAAATTTCAAAATAATTTGTTTAATTATGGATGGCTTGATCACACAAAGATCTGAACACTGAAGATAAAATTACAGTGAAATATTTCAGTTCTCCCAATTCTGTCTCAGTGAATTGGCATTACATACTGTCTATTCTACTTAAAATAATAATTATGACAAGGCAGCATAAATGAAGAGCAGGTCAAATGGTCCCTTTTTTTGTCATTAGTAGAATGGTATCGAAATACAAAACAAATGCATCTTTTCACATATGTATAAAATACCCTTTTCTACACTTCCCATCTCATTGGCATATAAACATAACTTAACTTTTACAAATGTTTTTGTCATGCAAACTATTTAGCGAGTCACATTCCCTACCTGAACATGGAAAGACTCAGCGTCGATGTCTCTTGGTGGTACTGACAAAATCTTTTGTTTTATTTTTTCACTGTCAGTCTGAAAATGTAAAGTGTGGAAAATAAGATAAAACCACCAGTCTATCTTTTCTTGTTGGTCAATTGCCTATGACATGTCAAACTGGGCAGTTATTTTCATGCTTCTGTGCTGCAATTTTACCCATGAGGATTAAATTGCCTTAACTTGGATAGAGCAGCTGAGCCCATTTTAACTGCTGATTTTGATGATCAAAATTCAGGGATAAAAGGTAATGATGTTGGGACATGAATTCAAACAGCTTTCCTAGATCTAAATGTATTAACCCTTTTCATCTTGGGGTGATAAAATCTAAGTACATATCTCAGTAAACTTCAATTTTAGATAAAAACTAGATGACTTTAATCATTTCTACAGATTTTCGTTCCTTTTTTTTTTTGAAGATCTAGGAACATGTTTGTAAAAATCTGGGGCATTTTTCACCTTGTAGGAACTACAGACAAATGATGACATCCCATATTTTTAAATTCTGATTTTTCTGTCATTGATAAAAATCTGATGTTCCTTCATTTTCATGTCATCGAACACCAATCACAAACAAAGAGCCAAAGAATAAGTCTAGGAACATTTGGACTGCTCTACTGGCATTTTGAGGTTTTTGAAACAAACCTCTGTCAAATCGTCAGGCTTCAATGTATTTGTCCTATAAACACATTGGAAGAATTCTCGTGAGAAAATCCGATTCAGAATATCTTGAGCATTTTCCAGATCTTGCACTTGTTGCCCATCTTTGTTATTGATTTCATAATCAAGAATCTTGAAGATGATTTCATCATTGAGTTTAGCATAAGCTTCCATGTCATTCTCAGTGACCGACTCTGACATCCTGAGAAGTCGTCTGCAGAATCAGAGAAAATAAATGAAAAGAGTCATTCACAACCAAAATCATTTCATTTTGGGATGATACAATTAACTATATATATATGGTTTTTTACTTTGTTGAATTTTGATCATTTATCAGATCAGTGAGGAAAAATTGAGCCTAAGTGATGTACACTTCTTACTATCGAACTGCATCACTGTAGATTGCAATTATTTTGTCAAAAATTAAATATTCCCTTTTCGCTGCTCCAGCTGACACTATTAAATGTAATCTGGTGACATCAATTAAAACAAATATAAAATGAGTACTGAGCAAGCCACTTCAAGCTCATGCGCTTCTTTTATAAATTGACATAATACAAGATAATTTTTCTTATTCTGCAAGAGAAAAAAATATTTTACTTTACAATGTTTATTAACATGGATAAAAGTTTTGGAATATCAACACAATATTGGAGTCTTATCACCCCAAGCCTTATCCAGGGTCTACAAAAAAATTAAACAAAAAAAAAGCAGAAAGACAATGGATTTGAAAAAAAGACATGCATGCCATTATCAGTTCATCCTGTGGTTATACATGAAACAATCTCAGATAGTAAAAAACTGACTTGTCACCATCAGGGGACTGAGGAGGGAGGAGGGGGAGAGACACTGTGACATGTACATGAACATTAGAAACCAGTATAGAGTGTATAGAACAAAAGGATGAAAGAAGGATGAAATGATTGGATGAAGTGTGAAATGAGGAGAAATGTGACAAGAAGTAAGAGAAATAAATAAACTATGTAAAAGGATGGCATCAGATGCAGAATGAGCGGGAATAGACAGACCATTTGGGAGATTGAAGAGAAACTTGAGAAATGATAATAGAGGGTGGATTTCATCAAACTGATCTGGAAAAGAGGAGGATGGGGTAAAAGCACTGTGAAGAAAAGATGTTGGGAGTGAGCTGTTAGAGAGAGAGAGAGAGAGTGAGTGAACAAGAGAGAGGGAGAGAGAGGTTGAAGATAATAACTGAGATAAATAGCAGTAGAGTCATAAGTGTATAAGGGAAGAGGGGATGAATTTCTGTGATCACCAATTGTTTCACTTAATCCATATATATATATATTCCACATATATATAATCCATATGTGATATATAATCCATATATATATATATATATGAGAGGCCAAAGAGTCCCAACATCATTTGAGACTGATAAAGTTACAAGACATTGTTGGGCATTTGAGAGGCAAAATGGAAAGCCTATGATCTGGAGTATGACAGGTTTGGTGGCTGGGCTGATATCACATAGGCAGCAACAGGCTTTGTTTCATGTGTAACAGATTTTTTACAGATTGCAACAAATGTACTCAAGATATCTGTGCATCATGCCTGTTATTACAGAAGTATGTTACTGATAAAAAGAGTATCTAGATACTTAGTATCAGACAACATACCTTTAAAATCAGCATGTAAAACAATCTTTTCCATACTTAAAGCATTTCCAGATTGTGTACATAAAGTAACTACAATGTATGTAGTATATCGGATAGTACACTATACTTAAGAATGTCACAGAAGCAAGACATCAGTACATAATGATAAACTGCTGAACAATTAATGCCGTTCTGCACTCTTCCTAACAGGCAAATCTGTATACCCATGAGTACAGCATTTTATGTATTATATGACAGCAACATCTCAGCACCTCATGAGTCTATAAACTCAGAGAGTTATATTTAGTAAGAAAGAAATATTATAATCTTACCCGTCTTTTCCTCTCACTTTCACATAATCATTGGCTTTAAGGAGAACTTGCAAAATCCTGTGGCAAAAAAAAGGTTTACAACTGGTTGTACTATTGTAGGGACAAAAGTCTTCATAATAAATTTGACAAGCATGCATTGATATGTAATTCATCGCTACACTCTGAAATTATAACAAAAAATTTACTTATTTGTTTAAGAAAAGGGGATAATTTTTTATGTACAACATCTTCCAATATGCTAGTGTCCATATAAATTCAGATTTCCAGGGACATTGAGTGACTGCTATTTGTGACAGCTTCATTCTTATTCTTCACAGCTACTAAGTGAGTAAAGAAAAGAATCATTTCACGTATGTAAAAGCTTTGTCCATTAATCTTGAATCATTAATCATAGCCAGACGGGTCTATCATAGCACTTTTCTCTAGCTACACAGAGGTATATTATTATGGAAAGGACATACATTATTTCCAGAGCACCATGGATCTCATGTTGATAAGCTGTTGTGTTCAAAATGTAACGTGTGGAAAACATATTGTACACATTGACCAGTTCCTGAAAAGAAGAATAAAATCAATATGAATGATCAACTGGTCATTTTGTATTTGACTGACAATAAGCTTTTTTTTTTTTCAGCTATTTAAGCTTCTTCACTTTAATAAGTACATGAGTTATAGAACAAGGACTGTAATGAAGGAAAGAAACAATTTGGCTCCTGTTATTTGATTTGTTAATTGAAACAATTGAGGCAGAAAAATTATGAAAAATTATCACTGCGAAAACCCCCCAACATTTTCAACATATGGTGAATTTTTCAGAATTTTCTGTTATTCATGTTTCAAATACAAAAAACAATCATCACTCACACACAGCCTACAGAATAATAAATAAAGAGATGGCACCAGTCATACTTCTTAACTTATAGGTGACAATGTACACAGAAACATTTCATATGCTAGATGATCAAGAAAAATCACATTATAGATAGGAAAATGATAAGTGGCCTATGGAGAACTTTGTGACAGGAATGATGCAAATGAAAAAATTACCGACACTCATAAAAATGAGAGATGAGATAAAATCATTCAATCACTGTGGCAGGTGTCGGTCAATACAGTAAGACAGTTACTGGGTCACTGAAATCAGTACTGGGTCATCAAATCATGTGCTGTTTTCTGAGATGTGTATGCACCACAGGAATGCAACTATCGTTAACCAACACCAGAAGCAGCTTTTAAGGAAATTGACTGCATTATGCTTTATTTGAGAAAATTTATGCTGATTGAACATTGGTATATGTTTAAAGTCTGTGCGCTAAGAGTATTTTTTTTCTTTATAAACGGCAACAGTCTTTTAAAGTCTTAACCAACTTGTGTTTCAATTAGATCACTCTAGGTTGTAGAGGGTTAAATCTGATATTCAGTGTAGTGTCCAGATAGTTGTCCGCCAGTGACTGAAAGGTGTAAATAAAACATAGCGTACATAGACTGCATCATGGCCTTGAAGAAAATCAAAGTGACAAAAAAATGTGCATTTTGTTTTTCAACTTGATTGCAAGCTTATGTTTATAATCCCTGTGTTGTCTGCACATGCTATCCATGTTTTGTGTTTTGCCATTTTGTAATGTCACAGCACATCCCCACTGTGACCCTGCTGTCTGACATCCATTGCCTTACAGAAATGAAGAACATTGATAGTTTGAGCTATACCTACCTTGTCTTTCACACAGATCTGCATACTTGAGACTTTTGATTCTTTTCCATTTGTGTCCTGCCATTCCACCACTCGCACAAATTTCATCAAACGTTTATGATCAAAATTGCTGGGGATACCTAGCTGAAAACTGTCTCGAGCAATGTTGTCCCACTGGTTTACATCAATGCCATTGCGTCTGTTTGTAACTATCTGCAACAATGCAATAATGACAAAAAACATATTAAGAATCATCAACACAGGCTCTTTGTAGACATTGATGATTAATCCCTCAGCTATAACTGGTCTAATCTACCGGTCTGTTATGAGCATTTGTAATGATTTTAGCTTATACAGGATCTCTATCACATGCTCAATTCAATGATGATGACCAATGTTGATGGTAAGTCAAGGTCCCATCTCCAATGAGATTTGTTTTGCTCAATTGCCAACCTGACAAACTGAAAACAACAACTGTGAGACAGATGTAAGTTTCTGCAGTGCTGTCTGCATACAAGGATACCAGTGGAAATTTTAGGGTGAAGGCACATAATTATATCAAAATACATTCATGAATTTAAGTGTTGAAGTAAGATGCTAAAATGAGACACGATACGATGAAATCAGGCGCTTGTCAAAATGAGGCAACCGGAGAAATCACTTTTTTTTTCAACAGTGAATGAATTTTTTTTTCTTTGCAGAATTATTCTATATCAATTTAAAAATGCATTCCAGATATAAGTTTGCTAAAACAGATTGAGTAAAACCCCAAAAATTGTAATTTAGTAGCATGGCCTTATAAGGATTAATAAGGATTAACAAAAGTGATCGGCCATTTTCTCACTAAATTCAGCTGCAGCAACAGGTCAGCCCCAGTCGTCTTTAATTGCCAATATCTCGACTTCCTCTTAAGTTTTAGAATAGAAATTTTTCCACACACAGAAAGGGAAATGAATTATCTTCACAGTGAAACCAATAGCTCCATATGTTCAAAATTTGACGAGAGCCTGATTTCATTGTGTTTCAACTCAAATGTTATTGGTTTGTTTGTTTGTTTGTTTGTGTTGGGGTTTAATGGCACATCAGCACGTCAATGACTATATTATACCCAACACGGTGGGTACTTTTACACATTAAAAGGCTGATCAAAGTACATATAGATAATATGTAACGCTGAACGGACGATGCGTTTATGAGTTATAAAAGGATAACAAAATGCGTATATAAATCTGAGTAATCAAATATTGTATAGCAAAACTAGAAACATGGATATAAGCAATTTTGCAGCGTCTCATGGGGATCACCACATGCTTATCAAGTTATGTGTTACATAGTGATGTTAGAATTTGTCGTAAGACCAACCTGGCATAAAAAGCCCAGGATGGCCTGCGGCTTCATTTTGTCAAATAGGTCTTTCAGAGAGCGATTCGAGAAGTCGACTTCTCGAGCATCTCTAAAGTTGGCACAGTCTCTTAGTATGTGTGCGACTGTCAGTTGACAGTCACAAGCCACACACTGTGGGGGCGTTTCTCTTCTGAGAAGAAAAGAGTGAGTGAGATGAGAATGACCCAGACGCAGATGGTCTAGGATCACCTGGTCTCGTCTTTGTGGCTGAGCAGACTCTGGTCAAGGTCCAAGGTCTGATTGGATACAGTAAAGTTTGTTTGCAGTCTGTTGATTCCATCGCTGTTGCCATCATGATCTGATGTACTCGTTGATGATCGGCCTGAGATCCAGATGAACGATTCCCTCATCCAGGGGATCTAAAATCAGGCCAACCTTGGCGATGGAATCTGCTGACTTATTTCCTGCAATACCCAAGTGACTTGGTACCCAGCAGAACGTGAATCCATGCTGCCCCCTGTTGCATAGACTTTGAAGGCATTGCAGGGGGTGAATTAATCTATCATCCCTAAAAGTGGGGTTATTCAGGGCCTGGAGTAAGGACAGGGAGTCTGAAAAGATCAGAAAATTGTTTTGTATTGACCTACTTATAGTGTCTAAAGCCATATCGAGGGCTTTAGCCTCAGCTGTGAAGATGGAGGATTTTGGGTCAAGGCCACAGCACATGTTCCCCAGGACAGAAAATGAGCGACGCCGATGGCTTTGTCATCCTTGGATCCATCTGTGAACAAATGCTTGGAGTCAGGGTGAGATCACCCTGCAAGCATCTGTTCAAAAAACCTCCTTGGGGGTGTCTCATTTAGTTCCCGCTGCTAGGTCAAAGATCACGTGTGGTCTTTGGATCCGCCACGGCGGGACGATTGGAAATGTATTGAATCTCACCTCACCCTGTCCCAGTCTCCGCTAGCAAAGACTGAAAACGGACGCCCAAGATGGGAGTGACACCGGGAGATCTCTCGAACATGTCCACGAAGCTGGGTTTGAAGACATGCTCGTGGGCTGGGTTTTCTGGGTGTGATAAAATTTTGACTCTTACTGAAGGGACAGTTTGTCTCTTCTGTCTCGGAGAGAGGATTCATTAGCCACATCGTATAGACTCTTCACTGGGGATGTGTGATATGCCCCCAGGGATAATCTAAGGCCTTGATGGTGGACAGTGTCAAGTTTTTGGAGGTAGCATTGCTTGGCTGAGCCGTAGACAATGCTACTGTAATCTAGTTTAGAATGGACAAGGGAACAGTACAGGCGCAGCGTGGAGTCTGTATCAGCACCCATTTCGCACCTGATACCGCCTTAAATATGTTGAGTGCCTTTGACGAAGTAGTTCTCAGGTGATTGATATGAGGAATAAAGGTCAGTTTTCGATCAAATATCACACCCAGAAATTTGGCCATATCCTTGACAGGATCCGATGTTTCTCGGTGAGAAACAGATCTGGATCCCTGCAATGCAGTCTTTTTCTGTAAAAATGAATGTTTACAGTTTTCTGCATGGAAAACTTGAAGCCGTTGGTATCCGCTCATCCCTGAAGGGTGCCCAAGGTTGCCTTAAGTAGTCTTTTAATGGTAGGCATCCTCTGGGCCTTGTAGCAGATGAGGAAGTCATCTATATACAGGGAACAATTGGTACCCTAAGCCAGCCGATCTGCGATGGAGTTGATTTTGATGTTAAACAGCATGGGCAAGAGGACACACCCCTGTGGAACTCCCTCTTTCTGTTCAAAAGAATCAGAAAGAGTAGAACTGAGGTGGACGCTGAAGTGCTGTCCACTCAGGAAGTTCTGAATGAAAGTGGGAAAATTACCAAGGAAGCCCAGCCCATGCAAATCCCTCAAAATACTGAATTTCCACATGGTGTCGAAGGCCTTCTCCAAATCGAAGAAGATTGCCACCACGTATTGCCGCTGTACAAAGGTTTCTTGAATGAAAGTTTCCAGGCGGACAGGATGGTCTGTCATGGAGTGCTTTGAATGGAAGCTGCACTAAAAGGCTGAAAAACACTGTTTGTCCAACCGCTCCTTCAGCTTACACAGACAACTGGTAAGGGTGATGGGGTGAAAGTTGGAAGGATTCGTGTGGTCTTTAGATACTTGAAGTTTGTTTTTTTTAATTCAAAATAAATCATTATTTATACAATTTAGGATGGTAGTTTACTTTTTTGGTAGGACCCAGAGATCTTCTATATACAATCATTCATAATTACCTCATAAAGATATGCTTTCTCAGGCCCCCTGCCTTTATAGGGCCAATCCTGGGAGAGAGACAGAAACAAAAAAATACAATTTTATTTTAACCTGTTGCTTTTATTGCTCCTAAACACCGGCGTATGATTCATTAGGCTATTGGTTAACTCTATAATGATTATTTTCAATATTTTCATGAGATAGAGAAAGAAAGTCAAGACTGCTTCCACATAAACACTTCACAATACAAACGAATTCTGTTAAAATGCTAGCCTTTGACCTGATTGTATGTAGTCTTGGTATGTCATAGATCCCATCTCAGATTTTGCTGCCATTAACTCAGACTAATTGGCTCCATATGACTTAAATCTATTATCACTGAATCTACGACTATTTTATGATATTCCACTCATATTGACTCTAGCACCACTTACCTTATCATTATGGACTTCAGTATCACATACTCCTATATAAATACTCCTATCCATTGACACCATTATTCACTCCTCTATCACTGACTCCAGTATATCTCAAATCCCTATCATAGACTCCACTGATAGAGATCCCATTTATTATACCAAAACTGACTACAATACTCCTTTTCACCATTACTAACTCCAGCATCATGTATTCTACTTTTTTGACTCCATTATCATTCATTGTACTATTATGTCACTGATCCGTAATAACAGTACAGTCTTTAGGACCACTTGTTCCTCTACAACTGGACTCCAATACTTCCTTTGTTACCATTACTCCACTCATTTCACATTTACTGACCCCCACAACCAATGGTTCTGTTATTAGTCTTTGGGATCACCTTTTCCACTATTACTGATTCCAGTACCATGTACTTCATTCACTCATGTACTGTTACTATGCAAAAATCATTTTCTCCACAATATAAAAAATTGTAGAGTCCAGTACTATGCATTCCAATATAATGGATTCCAGTGCTATAAATTTATCATTATTAATTCTACTACAATATATTGGACTTTTCTAATTTATTGTCACTTACTTTACAACTTCTGATTCCTTTACCACTCATTCAACTCTTACTGCCTCCAACACAGCTTCTGCCATTATTACAGAATCCTGTGCACTTTCTCCATTCCTCATAACTCCAACACCTTGTACTCTGTGATGATTCCAGGATAATTTCCTCCACTGTTATTGATTCTGATTATTAACATCTTTAGCAGGACTATCTGTACTTATGAGCTTAATTAAAAAAAAAAAAAAAAAAAAAAAAATTATTGAGACTGCATCATATACCTGACCCTCCCGGACTTTCTCTTGTGGACCTGCTATCATCTCCTCAATAAACGTAATGTCCTTCTCTGTCAGTCCACATTTCTGCAGCTTGCCACCCTCTTCCATCAGCTTGTTCTCCCTAATTAGATGGTGCAACATCTGTACCGACAACTGCCAATACTGAAGACCACAAACACAGAGATGGCACACAGGTTTAACTCTGAGCATGCCTAGCTTTATCACCATACTATTGAAAAAGGATGAAAGCACCGCCATATGTATCTTTTGTGACACAATGATCAGTGTCCAGAACAATGAAAACTTTGATGCAAATTGCATCATAGCTAAAACATCTTCACAGAATGCTGGCAACAGATGAATAAACATGAATAAACAAATGTAAGCAATAACAATAACAATATATTTCCTTATCAGTATTACAGTTGTTGGATGTAGAAAGAAAGTTTATTTTGAAAAAAAAAAAAGGTGAGAAGGTGATTTCTTTCTTTTTGCAGTGCTTGTTTTATATGTCAGATATCCAGCAAAGGGAAGTAATATTGGTAATGGTCAAAATGGCTCATCAAATACTTAACTGTACTTTATGACATAGTTTAACAAACTAATAGTAAAAAAAATGTAGAAATAAAACAGTAACCCGTGACAAAAATAGATCAAATTACCTTCCTTTTAGTGGTGGGGTCATTCCTGTGCATAAAGTGATCAAAGAAGAGATGTGAGAAAGGGCCGTGACCTGAGGAATAGACATTATACAGTTGGTAAGGAAATGAGCAAACTGTCCCTAGTGTTTCATTTGCTCAGCTAGAAAATTTATTTTCTTTTAAGGGGGTAAGCGGGTGAAAATTTCAGATTTGTTATTTCGTCAGACTAAGAAGAGAAACTTTGATATGTTGTTG
>JBCEWB010370366.1:0-10003 GCA_039654565.1 Peronia peronii
TGTAAAGTTCATCTGTTATACTAGTGATTTCATTTACAACACCTGTATTTCCTGCTTCTTGACTAGCCATTAATAAATACAATTTTTTTATTAAAGCATCTGGGTCTGATGGAAGAAATCCTGTTCCAGAAGTACTTGTTCGATAACTTTCCCAAACAGGTTTTATTATCTCGTTATATTTTGCTCCTCTGCTTGGATTACTAGGTCGTTATTTTGCCGTATAGCATTGGCACAGAAAAGTATATCTGCATACTTAGTCTTATCTTCTGGCAAATAGTTTTGTGGATCTCTGCTAGTTATTAATTCCAATAAACCAGGGGTTCCTTGATATTTATCTTCACTAATAATAATATCATCATAATCAACCTTTATTACTTTATTACCAATAAACATCTTGTTTCCTCAGGAATAAACATCAAATGTTTTATCTGCACTAGTTGTATCTAAGTATGTTTGTTTTTAATATTCTGCTGCTGTAGGACCAATTTGTTGAAAAAGGTTGTTGTTCTATTGCTAGAAAAGGTTGTTTTGGTATGTCTCTTACAGCTTTCTGAGTTTCTTGAGTTGCTTCTGTTATAGGAGCAAACACTTTTGAAAATCCTTTTTTCATTTCAATATCACCTGCTTTTTCATTTAAATTACTCAGCTAAATATTTCTTTTAATTTTTAAAAATTCATGAACAATATCATCCCGCTTTGAAGGATTTTCAATTTTTAAAAAAGACATTTTAAATATCTGTTTTTTATATTCTCTTTTTATTTCTTAGAATACCCTCTAATCTTTTCTTTGATTTTTCCATTTCTTTTTTGTATATAATGATCTTTTTCCTAAGCACTAATTCTTTTCTTTGCATTTTTTTGTTATTTCTCCTTTCAAGATCCAAAAGTTGCGTTGTTTCTCTAAGATAAGACAAAATTCTTCGTCTAAAATTTTCCCATCCTCAAGAGCTTTAGAAATATGATTTTGTAAAGTATTATATTTCGATTCTGCTAAAGTTAAAAGTTTTTGGTGTTTATCGGCTCTAAATTTAAACTTATTACATACACTTAAATATGTTGCAGCTTTTCTAAAGAGTCCTGTATCAATGGAAACACCTTCTAATATAACCGCCACGGGAACAGCTACTATTGTAGTAAAACTGTTGTTGCTGTTAAAACCCCATCAGTTCCATTTATTATATGTACAATTTTGAATACTTTTTTAATGATTTCTTGCTCTCTTGTAAAGTTTGTTCAAATTTCTTTTTGAATATCAAGAATTTTCTTCAGTCTATATTCAGGAGCGTTAATTTTATTGATTTTTCTTTCTCCATTTTCATAGATTATTTTTATAAACTTTATTTTTCAAATGATAAAAATAACAAATATTAATTTAAAACGTAAGATTTACTTTCATAACAATATTTTCTGTTTCTTCGTTAATTTCTCTCATCATTTTTTACATACATTATCCTTTTTACTTACATTATCCTTTTTGTTTTATTTTATTTTTAAAATTTTTTTTTGGTTGTTTCTTGTTTTAAAGCCTCATATTTAGGCAGTTCAACTAAAATAACATTAAATTCTTCGTCTGAAGCTTGTTCAGCTTTATTAATATTTGAAATATTATCAAAAGCTGCTTCCGCGGCGGTTAAAAGTTCTTTTTGTTTATTTTCTTGTTCCTATGTTAGTTTTCGTTCGCCCTTTCAATCTCTTAGGAAAAAGATTATCTCGGCCGCAGGTCCTTCGTTTGTTTTTCTTAAGCCTTTCAATCCAAAGAAAGTAGGATTATCTCGACTTTTTAGATGTTGCCAATTTGTGCTGAGAAATGTTATGGGTAGAAATTTGGAATTTGGAAATTTTGCCTGGACAGTGGCACGCAGCCTACTCTTTCATCGATTTTGAACTGCCAAGGGTTCTTTAACGTGCGTAACGTACACACGGGAACTCCGAAATATGTTCGCCCTTATCCGAGAAGGCTAGACGTCGGGCTTCTCTACCCACTCGAAGCCAGGGGACCGTTGAGTCACAGAAAAAATGCGGGTTTTCGATCTTCGTGTCCTTCCATCTTCCGATGCAGGACCCGCGAGTCGATCCCGGCCCGTTTTCTTCGTGAGCAGACGCCAAACCAGAGAGCCACTGCGTCCCCCTATTTTCTTGTAATGAAAAATGTCTAACTGTACTTCTTAGAGTTACACTTAAAATTCCTGCATCAACAGAAAAACTTGCACTGAAAATCGCCGCGGGAATGGATACTATTGCAGTTACAAATATTAGTGATGCGATTCCATAAGCAATTGAGGCTAAAAATAAAGTCTCCCCTCCTACTGTTACTATTTTGTCATTATTGAATATTTCTTAATGCTTTTTTTCTCGTTTCTATGTCTGCTTTAAACCACTTTTTAGTTTATCCATATGCTTCTTTCTATCACCAGAAACTTTTAATAGAGGCAATTTTGAATAAATTCCTTTGCTCTTCATTTTATTAGATTTATGTATATCTTTAATTTTTTTAGAATTTTATTTTTTTTATATTTTAAAAATGATTGAAACAAATACAGTGACTTCTTTCACAGATGATGTTGACATGTTAATAAAAATATATGAAGATTTAAAAAGAAAAATCTTTTATCATAGAGTAATTATTTTTGTGTTAATTGTTTCTTTTTTCTTTGTCTATCTTTTATTGTATTATATACCTAGTTATTCTTCCCCTCATCCTTATTTTCTTTTAAAATTGTTTAAACATTTTTCTTGACACTCTCAATATCCTCTTCACCAATTAACCTTTTTAGTTCATCATTTCCTGTGCCTGTTTCATATATTTCATCTCTCCTCATTACAAATGCTTCTTTAACAGCGGGCATCATAGCAACTAGTTGTTCACCTTGATTTGCTTGATTTCTTAAAGTTTCTTTTCTAAATTCTGTAACAGCTAATTTAGATTCTTTCCTAATATCACTGTTATGTTTTATATTTTCTAAAGCTTCTTCCATTTTACATGATAAAAAATAAATTATCTTTTAACCCCGACTAAATCATCTAAATAGTCATCGGCTGCTTCTTCATTTTTTTCATTGCCATAACCTAATTTTACTTTTGGAGCTTTTTTTTACCTTTATTTTTGGGTTTTTCTCACTTTTCTATGTTGTCTTAATTTGTCTTATTTTGTCTTCAATTGTTTCACTTAAATGTTTACTTCTTTTATGTGCTGTTAGACCTATTTTATTCTTTGCAATGAACTGACAGTGTTCACATTGTTCAGGCTTATACAGTTTATTTACTACTTTTTTCTTGCATATTTCTTGATTTAAATCTTATGAATACCTAGACAAAGTTCTATCAGATATTTTAATAATTTAGATATTTCTTTCTTTATCAGTTTAGGATTTTCAATCTTTAATTGTGTAACACGATCTAATAAAGAGGTTTTATAAAATCCATTAATGGTTATAACATTGTTATTTACAGGGATAGTGAATTTTAGTATATTCTCAAAACTTTAGCGGCATTTTTTAATAGAAAAAATAACAATATACACAACACTGTGCATACCTCGAGATCTCTTTGAATTTCAATCGATACAATTATGCCCCGAGGTCACTGTGTCCTTGCGTGGTACTTTTGAAAGGGAGGCCATAGTAGAAATCGATAAACATAGGGAGATATACAAGAAAGTGATATTTTTTTGAGTGTGCCATAGGTAAAATAGAGGTAAAATAGTGTTAAAATTAGGAAAGGTAAAAAAAAAATAGGGTATAAGCCAGAGGTTAAATAAAGTGTTAAAATAGAGTTAAAAATGGGAAAGGTTTAAAAAAAATAGGGGGTGAGTGAGAGGTGCCATTTATATATATATATATATACTACTGATTTTGTTTTGAAAATATTTTTCACTGACATTTTAAAATGAATCAACAGAGTCAACAGATAGTCGTCAGGTTTCTTCACGAATGGCTTAACCTTGAAATTATTTGTCATTGATTTTTTTTCCAAAAGAGCACATACTGTGCATGGACGATTTTCATGCATTGTATTACATAGAATGTATCTGTCATAGATAGTTCCAAATCAATGAATTATATAAATGGATAGTCATCGAACTATCTAATGCATGATTTTATCTTGAAATTCTTTGTCTTTGCTATTTCCAAATGAATGAATACAGTGATTGAATACTCAGTCGACTATGTTATGCATAGTTTTACATAGAAAGTATTGGTTGTGGATATTTCCAAATCACTGAATAAGAGGAGTGGACAGTAGTTAAGTCATTTCAAAATCAATCAGTATAGTCGATAGATAGTCGTCAGATTTTTTCATGGATAACTATACCTTAAAATTATTTGTCATTCATTTTTTGCAAAAGAAAAAAAAATAACATTGAATGAATATTTACTGGACGATTTTTGTAAACGGTTTTACAGAGAAATTATTTTGGTATAGAAATTTCACAATCAATATTTTTCAGAATGGATAATCATTGAACTATTTTATGCATGATTTTATCTTGAAATTCTTTGTCTTCGCTATTTCCAAAAGAATAAATAGTGTGATTGACCACTCAGTCGACTATGTTATGCTTAGTTTTTACATAGACAGTACTGGTCATAGATATTTCCAAATCACTGAATGCGGTGAGAGGACAGTCATTAAGATATTTTATACATAGAAGATAGTTCATATTTCTGTAAAGTGCTTAACAGGATCTGGACACTTGAAACATTTTGTTGTTCAGTCGACTATTTTATACATTGTTTTACACAGAAAATATTTGTCGTGGATATTTCCAAATCACTAAATATGTGGAGTAAACAGCAGTTGTAATATTTTATGCATCAAAATTGGTAAGCAATAGTAGGCCAAGAAGAACGGTAGTACAGATCTCTGTAAGATATTCAGACTGGTCAGGACACTTAAAAAAGATTAATTTTACGTTTGACCGCAGGTCAGTTTAATGTGTGTATGTGTTATTGGCATGTCTTTTGATGCACAATTTTATCTTGAAATTGTTTTTACTGCCATTTCAAAATGAATCAATTGCAAAGTGAATAGACATTCCTCAGATTTTTTCACAGATGATGTTACCTTGAAATTATTTTCATTGTTTTCAAAAGAAAAAAATGGATTGAATGAATATTGACTGGACGATTTTCATGCATGGCTTTATTTAGAAATTATTTTGGTATAGATATTTCCAAGTCAATAAATACGGGGAATGGATACTCATTGAACTATCTTATGATTGATTCCATCTTTAAATTATTTGACATTGCTTTTTCCAGATGGAGAACTACAGTGATTGAATATTCAGTCGACTATTTTATGCATAGTTTTACATAGAATGTATATGTGGATATTTCCAAATCACTAAATACGTGGACTAGACATTGGTGAAAATATTATATAGCTGGTGGAATGATGAAATCTCGTAACATAAATTTTTTGAAAAACTTTTTTTTTTTTTTTGGTTTAACGTCTTCTCCTAGGTCTTCTTCACATTGTGTCAAAAGTAGGATACTTAATAATTAAAAAAAGCTCGTATGTTTGCCACCACCGTATCTTGGCGTAATGAAACCTCGTAACCCTCACCTAGTGCGCTGATCTGTTGTTGCGTGGTTTCTTCATTCCCATCTCCTCTCTTTGAAAAGCATGTTGTTACGAGATTCTTGATAAGCCTTCTTATATGAGTGGCTTAATGTGAAGCGCATATGATGGACATTGTTCGGTGTATTTTATATTCTAACCGAAAAAGTAATGAATTTTATTTACTTATTTATTCACTTATTTTTCCATCCACCCATTTATTCATTCATTTATTCATTCATTCCTTTTTCTTTCAGTCAGTTGGGCAGTCCAGATATGTTTATAAGTGAAGAAATGAATTACGCAAAGCTACAAGCTGTGTACCCATTGAACACAGACATAGTTACCAATATCTGAATTAGGAGACAGTCGCACATTCAAAATAGCAAGTGACAATGACTATTTCATCATCAAAGGAGGGGAACCAATAGAGACTCCTTACTGAGTTTAGCTGACAGACGCACTCTCCAGATGACAATTGTCATCATTACAATCATCATATTGGTCATGTCACCGAAAAAGACACACGTCTCTTCAAACAATATAACAATCTATCTCGAGTACCTAAATGTGCCGTCGATATCGTCCTCACTAGAGGGGTGTGAAGCGCGACATTGTAATTGCTTAGTCAGATGTGATCAAAGGTAACGGCGGACTTCATGGTGACAATGTTTAATTTTCCAAATCACGGGCAAACTTCAAAGTTACTTAATTCGAGAGTAAGGCTAATAAATTTTCATAGACAGCCGTCTACCCTCATTGTGGGGGGATCGCCGTGGTTATGAAATTTGGCGTCTGCTCCACCGTGAAAACTACTCAAGTCGGTGAGGTTATGAGTTCGACTCGCGGGGTCCTCCCACTGGGGGATGGAAGGACACGAAGATCTAAAACCTGCATTTTTTTTCAATGACTGAGCGGTCCCCTGGCTTCTTCTGGGTAGAGAAGCCCGATGTCTAGTCTCCTCGAATAAGGGCGAATATATTTCGGAGGTTCCGTGTGTACGTTACGCACATTAAAGAACCCTGGCAGTTACAAGTCGATGAAGAGTAGGCGAAGTGCTGCTGTCCGTGCAAAATTTCTGCCCACAAAAACTCCCAGCAAAAACAGACAGCCAGTTAAAGCCGAAATAATCCTCCCTTCTTAGAATTGAAAGGTATAAGAAAAACAATTATCAGCCGTAATGTCTGGAAAATCTGTTCAAGAACGTTGACCAATCAAGATTTCAGGTCTCCAGGAGTTTTTATGATAAGGAGAACAAGACTAGACTTTTATTTTGCATTACAATTCAAACTTGTTCAGCTTTTAAATTGTCGCCAACAATAGTGAATATAGCATTAATAGTGAATTCAGTGCATTTTAGTTTTCATGTGCGTGTAAATGGGTCTATGTATGTATGTATGTTTGTGTGTGTGTACTTGTTGTGTTGCTTATGTTTATAGGAATTTTATGCCGCTTGCAACTCTAAGTCATAAACGTAGTACCACTATATAAACGCATTAGAAGGGTATGCCACAAATGAATTTTAGTAAGAGTTCGTTTTTAATTTTTGCCTGAACGACGGCCTGACAGGACTATCCTTATAGGCACAACTCAAATTTGTCACACCTATTCGAGAAGACTGGATCTTATCTACTGTCCCCTAAAAACGAGGGCTGTGGGAAAATTATCCATGGAGATGGGGAGAAAGAAGGCCATGTTTGCACAATATCAGTACCCAGTACCTTTGTAATGAAAGACTACCAGGACAGGAGAGCAAATTCTGGCCAAATACCCGAGCATAAGTATGATGATTGGTTCACACCGACTATGGAAAAAAAAGGTGCAGACACCATCTCGTTGAAGCTCTGCGCGATATTATTATCTGTGTCTTTAGAAATAAAGAACTTGATATGTATGTATGTATGTATGTATGTATGTATGTATGTATTTCCCAAGCGGTAGATGGCTTTTTTGTATTGTACCAGAACATTATTATCTGTGTTTTTGGAAACAAAAAACCCTGATATGTATGTGTATGTATGTATGTATGTAGGTTGGTAGATAGATAGGTAAGTATATGTGTGTGTGTATGTATGATGTATGTATGTATGTACGTATGTATGTATGTATGTTTGTATGTATGTATGTATGTATATGTATCTATGCATGTATGTATGTATGTATATATGTGTTTATGTATGTAAGTATTTATGTATGTATGTATATATGTATGTATGTGTGTATGTATGAATTGAACTGGGTGAATAATTTGTTAGAAACCCTGTTCTCGTAAGCGGAATTCAGAAATACGGGTCACTGAAGAACCCTCACAATGAACCATTAGAGAGACGACAAACTGTTCCTCGATAATGACTTGTTGTTTTGTTTAACGTCCCTCCCGAAACCCCTCCCTTGTAAAATCAGTGACCGGACTGCATATAGATGTTCATTAATTTGTGATGCTTAGTTAAATGGAAGCAATTAGTCCTGCCAAAGCACACTGATACAAACTATACAATTCGCTAACTGTAGGAAGATCCAAAGCCAAACTCAGCATTATGTGCCCAAACCCATTTCCGACCACTCCAACATTTATTTGACTTGAGTTAGCCTTGACTCAGATTCAAACCAATCGGTCTTGAAAAAAAAATCTTTATCAGTTTCTGCTGATTCGAACAATTCAAGCATCCTACATACAACCAAATGACCTGCCTGAAAACTCGCAACCCACAAACTCTGTCGTGATGAAACCTCGGAACCCATACGTGGTTACGTGGTTTCATTACGACAGAAATAATGTAATGAAACCTCGCATCCTAACGCTTAGCCATATAAATTGTATAAAAATGATTTCTTAGTAGTAACCAAGTTCCAAATGTGTTTTCATTTATCTGTAGTAATTTTGATTCGTATACGCCTTCTTATTCAATAGTAAATCGTTTTTTTCTCTCTCCTGTAAAATTTTCCTTTCTGTGGTTACGAGGTTCCATAAGTCCACCAGCGCTATGCATCAGAATTAGTAAAAATACTAGCCAACAAGAAAGATAATACATATCTCTGTAACATATTTGAAGATGTCAGGACACTTGAAAAAGTTAATTAATTTGACCTCAGGTCAGTTTAATGCGTGTACATGTTATTGGTATGTCTTTTAATGCATGAGCTTATCTTGAAATTATTTTTCACTGACATTCAGAATCAATCAGTGCAATCAATAGATAATCTTGAGATTTTTGCACTGATGGCTTAACCTTGAAATTATTTCTCATTGACTTTTGCTCCAAAAAAATAAATACTGTGATTGGACGATGATCAATAGAAATTCTATTTGAAGAGATATTTCCAAATCAATACATTTTAATACAAGCATTGGACACTCATTGAACTGTCTTATGCGTAATTTTTATCAAATATTTTAACGGCTATGTT
Organism: Peronia peronii; assembly: GCA_039654565.1. Lineage (NCBI taxonomy): Eukaryota > Metazoa > Mollusca > Gastropoda > Systellommatophora > Onchidiidae > Peronia > Peronia peronii. The sequence goes on from JBCEWB010370366.1 coordinate 8,971, forward strand.
TTCCTCGCAATAAATGATTTGAAAATATCTACGAGAAATAACTTCTAGATAAATATTATGCATGCATGGAATAGTCCAGTGCATATTCAATCACTGTATTTATTCATTTGGAAAAAGAATCAATGACATATAATTTCAAGATAAAATCATGCATGAAAAAGTCTGACGACTATCAACTGTTTATTTTGACTGATTTTGAAATATCAGAGAGAAACAACTTAAGATAAGATTATGAAAAAGTCCAGTGAGTATCTATTCACGTTATAAGGAGTCAGCCACATCTTCTGAAAGTGACTTCAAGATAAAGCTCTACTTTTCAGATCTGAATCTAAATCTACTTTCTATCTTCTTTTTAAATGCAAACCCTGCCACTGCTAAGGTCACGCTTAAAAGAAGTTGTAAACAAATAGTTTAAACTCTTTTTTTTCTCTCTCTCTCTCTTTCTGCCTCTCTGTTTCTGTCTGTCTGTCTGTCTCTCTCTCTCTCTCTGTCTCTCTCGCTCTCTTTCTCTGCTTGTCTCTTTTAAGTTGTATTTTTTAAAATATTCAGACAGTGCTTGTTCTGTTTTGAATATTAGTATGAAAAAAATGTCGATGTACATATCTCAAGTGAAATGCTGATCATGTTTAAAACAGAGCATACACAGTGTTCTTATTCAGAAAGACCTTTTTTTCTTCCTTTTTTATTTCTTTGTTTCTTTTTAGTTGAGTTGAAAATGGGAATCCATAAAAAAATGAGAGATTCCGTTCATTTGTTTTTACTTATTGTACATATACTATCTGACTAAACAAAGAAGATTTCAGCTTGTTGTTTTCCAGTGTATTTTTCTCTTCTTTTTTCAGAACGTTCAGAAATAAGAGGTTTTGCGGTCTGCTGCTGACCAATAACATATAATTTATAAGTCTTAGCTTAAACACTCAAGAAGCTTCATTGCATTAATGTAGTGGAATCACCCTGTTTCTGAGGATTTTTTTTTTTTTTTTTTTTTTCTTTCTCCCCACGAAAATGGAACCTCCCAATTTCCTCCAAAACC
>JBCEWB010370366.1:10013-21086 GCA_039654565.1 Peronia peronii
CATTGCAGTGATGGAGGGGGAGCACCCTTTTTTTGGGGGTTTTTTTTTTTTTTTTTTTTTTATGCATCAAGAATATCCCCTAGTGTGTATTTCATAATTATGAATTGCGCGTCTGTGGAAATCGTCTGAAATGAAAATAGTCAAGATGAATTGAATTACTGTTATGAGATTATTTCGTTTCATGTATATGTATCTTATTTTGTTCATCTCTGACAGTGAGCTGCAATGTGCATAAATAGCAGAAAACAATAACAATAACAACAATAACAACAACAACAGTAACAACACGTCCACTTAACTGAAGCTATCTCTGCAAGATCAACAAATAAGAAGAATGGACAAATAGAAGACTTCTTTATGGGATAATTTTATCGTCAGACTGTTTTTCATTAAACTTCCCAAGGGAATAAAACAGTATTAGGTCTTCACTGAATTTTTTCATGCATAGTTTTACGGGGAGAATTATTTATTGAGGTTTCTGTGTGTCTGTGTGTGTGTGTGTGTTTTCCAAAATCAATAAATATGTTGAATGGATAGTCGTCGAATTATTTCTTGGATCATTTTTTTTTAAAACAATTTGTCTTTGATATTTCCAGATGAACAAACATAGTGAAGGAGTATCCACAATACTTTTTTATGGATTGATTGACATAGAAATTATTTGTCATAAATATTTCCAAATCAATAAATACTTGAGAGGGAGCAGGGGCGAAGGCAATGCATGCCGTCTTGGACTTCGGCGTCCCAAAAATGGCTGACTGAGAAATTTCTCTCATCGTCCAAATTTCAGTGGAACTCCTTGAAATCTAGTGAACATATTGCTTGATATAATATCTAAAAGATTATGCATTTTCATTCGTCAGCATGCAAACTAAGATGTTCTAGAAATTTTTTAAAGTTATATTTCAAATTTCGCCGTTTTTTCGTACTAAAAGCCTATTTTCTCCAAAACTTATAATCCGAATGGGCTGCAAAAACATGAGTGTTTTGGTCTTGTGGTTACAATGATGTAGGCCAAATTTTGTTACAATCTCTTTGGAAATATAAAGTAGATACCAGATAGCAACACAGTGAGGAAAAAAAGGAATAAATCAAAAAACAATAAACAAAAACAAAACACACACACACATATAAACCCACACAGAAAAACAATCAAAACAAACAAGAAAACAAAACAAAAACAGAACAGAACACAACAAAACAAAACAAAAAAAGACGGGTTTTGAGAGAAATGCATTGATTTTTTTTTTCAGGAAAACGCTGGCATGGAGAGCTTTTCATTCTCCTTTTAGCCCCAGCTCAACACTGTTCACATACTAGTCCTCTCTTCATGACATCTATATCCTTTGTTGACTTTTCTATCTTTCTGAGTATGTCTTGTCTGGAACTTTGCTGCTACCAGATATCATTGTAAGGGCTCTCACAGAGTCACTTCAGGGTTTTGTGAGGCTTATGTAGGCTCTATGTCTTTCTCTGTGAAAACCAAGAGTATCTTGACCCTTATCATGGCAGATAGTCTACAAGTCTATAAGTGAGTTTTAAATCAGTGGAAATAAAACAAAACTTAACTATTTATAGGACATGGAAGTTCATTTCAGAGCGTTGATCTCTAATAATCTACGCTATTGTTTTTCGGCTCAGAGTAGTCATGCAATGTCCATTAATGGCATTGGGGTTTGCAGTGTGGTCTGCTGTAGTTAATAAGCAAAACCAGTTCGGTACATGAACCAGTTGAAGACTCGGCGGCGAACAACAGCCCTACATCGTGTTCCTTGGCTTTCAACTTTTTTTTTATTGAGAGCTCGATAGCTAGAGCTAACAGTTCAAGTTAACCAATGAGTGGCAATTTGTGGTTCCAGTTCCCCTGTCTGAAATCTTACCTGCTAGGCCTTGCTTGCCCGAGGAGTGACAGTGTGTGACTGTTACGGTGCTTATGGTCCTCCCCTGTCTGCCTTGATGCCCTTGATCTTTTACAAAGACGCACAAATATAGGCCTAAACTTAGCGCTCCCCCTTCCCCCTCCCGCTTTTCACACGCAACACAACATGCGTTGGTAGAACAAGCGAAGGCCAGTGATCACAACTAACCACCCTCCACGCGGCCGAAATGGATAGGGGAAGTGAAACTGATAAGCGGGTCAGGTAAATGTACCTGATAAGTGGACAGGCACCTGATAAACAAATCAGATAAATGAAAAATTAATTATTTAAGTTGAACTTTGGAACTGGTTATCCAAGTTAAGATCCAGATTTCCGCCCAGCACTAATATTCACTCTTCAATATATACAATATATGTTTTGCTTTTCAACCTCCAGCAGGAAGTTATCTCATACTCTTTAATACCATTTTTATACTCAGAGAAGCGGGGCTTTTAAGAGAAAACCAAAACCCAAAGTCGCATTATTTTTAACTGAAAATATTTCAGAGCACCTCCCCCCCCACCTTCTTCCTTCTCCCTCCTCCCTCCTTCTCCTCCTTCCTCCGCATTCCAAAGAAGGGGAAAATCATCTCTTTTCTTGGTTCTTAAAACAAAAGTAAAATCTGAAAAATTCACCGTATGATGAACTTTTTTTTCTTACCTTCGTCGTGAGATTTTTTTTTTCACATAACGAGAGAAAAGATGATTTTTTTTTCTTTACAATGCTTGTCCCACACTTCTTGTACTTGGCAAGGCGGAGAAACGTAGCAGCTGGAAAAAAGACCCATTAGAAGGACCTGATAGTGAAGCAGATGGTGACGGATGCTGTGTGTATGAGTTCTTACTCCATCTCATACACACTCACTGGTCATGCATTCCGCAGTCTTTCACAACACAGTGACTACCCTAAACAAAGGGGTCTGCATTTCTGTTTATTGAATACAATAAAAATGTACAACAGGTAACTATAACTAAAGAAAGAAAACAACTGTTTTAAAGTCCCTCCAAAAAATCGGTTAATGCAGTGCAAACACTGTGTCTCAGGTAATACATAAAACGCCATTACTAATACATGAGTAAGGTAAAAAAAAACAAAAACAAAAGCAAAAATCTGAAATAGACTTAAAGGAAAAAAAATAGCAAGAATGCAAAACAAACAAACACACTAAAAAATTAAACAAACAAACGATCAAGCAAATAAACAAACAATAAAACACAAAAAAAGACATTCTAGAATTGCTGACAAGTACAAAGATAGCAATTATTTCAATACCAGTTATGCGTAGCCATGATGATTTTCACCTTAATATTTGAGCATTATTTTATATTTCAGCAAGTTTAAATAGAGAGAACCGTAAAGAAATGAAACAATATCAATCCGGTGTTCCTATATTTTATTATTATTTATGAATGGATGAGTAACCAAGTGATTCATACATTCATGGTAAGTAACTTCATGAATCTTGAAGAATTCGAACGTTCGATTGATTTTCTTCTTACTTTACATTTTGAAACATTGATCTGTCAAATGCAGGAATATGATTTCTAAAACTTGCCCGGCAATTCTATATTAAGTATAACGTAAGATTATCATACAGATGCCTGTTTTTGTACTCGAAAGTTAAGAGGCTAACTTCAGAATACATATAAAGGGAGGAAAGGAGGTTCTATAAGTAAATTGATTATAAATGATCTTAATATCATGATGCTTTTCTTTATCCAGTCATGTTCGATAATCTTGCAACAACAACAAAAAAAAAGTGATTATGTCGTATAAATATTGCATGATGATATGCTGATGGGAAATTCTGGACTTGAAGATCCATGCAACATAATACATAATGTGTAATCAAGCGAATGATTTTCAGTATCAGAGACTACATGACAAAGTGCGTTAAGCGGCAAATCAATAAAAATTGAGTTAGCCCTCTTAACTGATAGAGCAGAGAACCATGGACATGCACGCATAATTATACTTTTGCAAAACACTTTGTATCCTCTCTTTTCAATGGTCAAACTTTAAACGTTGGTCTTTTTGACAGAATGCGTTATCAGCCAAGCAGTTGTTTTGTTTGTTTTTTTCTCTTACAGAACGCGGTACGCGCCTAGAAACCCCACAGCAGCCAATCAGCGATCGGGAAATCCCTAACATCCGGACACAACTCCGACTCGTACGTACGCTGCTCATGAAAACCAAAAAAAATTTTTTTTTCTAATTTCATCACTTCAGATCATTATTTTGGTCCTTATTTGAGATAAATACCTTTGACGATTCCTTTGATGATGTCCAATTAGTAGCAGATGGTAATAAAAAAAGGACCAATAATGAAGAACATGCTCCTGAAAAAGTCAAAGTGAACCCAATATTCTTTTCGGGGAAAAATCGCACAGATTGCATGTGAACATTCGAGCAAACATGTTGGACTCAGTGCCTCACTGCTGCTAGTCTGGTACTGTACTAAGGAAAGTTCTATGCAACTGCGAATCTATGCATTTGATTAGACCTCTGCTTCAGACCTTACAAAAAGAAAAAAAATGTTAACCATCAAATGCTGAATTACTCTATCTAGATCTACATTAAAATTATAGAAAATCTTTGTATTCAAGTTAAATACTCAGTTCCGACTGTAACTAAGAAAGTTATGTCCTTGACGGAGGAAATATAGCAGATCTTTCATTAAATTCGTCATCAGTAAATGATTTCTTAATTAACTACTTAGAAACTGAAAGGTTTTAAAATATTGTATTTTATGTACTATGTTTGTTCTGTATTTTATTTTATTTTATTACTGTTTATTTTTTTATTTATTTATTTTTTTTTTTTGGAAAAGGGGGGTAGGGGAGGATTTTTCGGTTAGGGGCTATGTCTGTTTTTAGGTAACTTTATTCCTCAATAATGAATGCACTACAAACAAAGATCAATGTGGATCATTAAGGATTGATGTAGGCAAAATGCTTCTAAAACTCTCACTTAGTAACTAATCATGGTTTTGTTTTGTTTTTAAGAAAGAAAGAAAAGCAATAATTTACGTATTTCCGACACTTTGGTAAATTTCATTAGTTCACTTTCCTTTATTATATCTTTCATTGTCATTCTAAGTAATTTGTTGAAGGAGATAATTCATTTTGTGAAGAATGCTTACTGTGGATATAACGCATGCTGTGAAACAATCTATCAAAGAGTGTTCTCTGGAGCTGACATAATTCACTTTTTTTTTTTTTTTAATTTCATTCCTAAAATACCCTTGATGTCTGTTGTTGTTGATGTCTGTTGTAGATGTAACTTCAACAGAGTATCCAACACATAAGTGTAAAGTGGAGTTTGCAAAACCCCATTTCTGTCAGCATTATATTTATTTCTATTTACAGATTAATACTCAACAGTGAATATACAACATGAATTTTAAAGTATTTGTGATCGATTGATCTAAGGCAAAATTCCGTCTTTAAAACTGTTAAGTTAGTTTAAAAGTTCTGGCACGGCGCTGTGTCGGATTGGTTTCATGTCTACAAGATTGGACATTTCGAAGACGGGTTCATAAACTGGCCTGGTTTACATTGGAAAGCCTTTTGGAAGTCTTTGCTGTTCTGCAAGGGGCCCCAAACTCCGTTGAGACAATAAGACTGTGGTACTAGTATCAATATAAACAGGTAGTAGTCACAAGAGCAAAAGCAACAACAACAATAACAACAACAACAATATCAACATCATCATCATCATCATTGCACAGTTCTGACTTGCTGAAATGTGTCTTAAGTCGCTATAATATGTTCACAGTTAGTTGGTACAGTACAGATAGTATTGGTAAAAACTGTCATTTAAACACTGACAGAACTGTCTGAAAAATAAAAACAAAAACAACAAAACAACAACAATAAGAAGAAGAACAACAACAACAAACCGCTCTAAACACGGCCTGGATTTTATGAGTTCCAAACTCCATGTGTTTCATTTTCCAAGCCATATTATTAGACTGTTTAATTCCTTCTTCGAAAACATATACACAGCTATTGATTAAGGATAATTTTCGTTAAGATGAACTTGTGGTCTAATAATCTCCAAAACATGAATATTTCATGAACCTGGAAAATTGATTTAATCTCAGACAGATAGCATAAACCATTGACATAAAGAGACAAAATAAGACTTAGAGAGAGAGAGAGTGAGAGTGAAAGAGAGAGAGAGAGACATGGTGATCCACGACAGAGGTAAGACACGGTAAGTGGCTCCCAAAATGAGTTATCGTAGAGTTTAAGAGTTTAAGATTTCCTAGGGGAATAAGCGTTATATTAATGCTATAATAATAATAATAATAATAATAATAATCATGCGGATATTGTTATTATTATTATTATTATCTCTACAACGGTCGTGCACTGAGAACTGCAAATGACTGCATCCTGTGAATAGAAATGAACCGTTTCAGTTGATAAGTAAGAAAATACCTTAGGTTTGTTATACTTACCTGAGATGATGGAGGGGATGAATCTGATCCAGTTGGTGACGGATGTAGAAGTCATGCGCATGATAACACCAGAGCTGCACACACACACACAGACAAATAAACATAAGAAGACGAAACACCATAAAAAGGTACAGGACATAATATACTCACCGTTACGTGAATTACAAACACATTAACTATACTTCCAGTCTAATCTATATTTAAATAACGCTGATAGAGTTGAAAATATTATCCATTCATCACTACCCTTTCCCAACCCTAGAGAAATGAAGGTCAATTTAGTAACATGTCTGCTGGCTTCCAAATATTTGTTGTCATGATAATCTTGATCTAGATCAGGTTCTCGTAGATCCGGTGCGGGATAAACATTTTTTAAGCCAATGCCAGTAGCCTAAATTGCATTCGATCCATCCACAGAATTGCCGCTGTTGAAATTCATGTTCATGGCCAAATTAGTGTAAACAAGAAAACAAAAACTTTTTTGGCCCTGTTCACAATGTCCCCGTCCTGAAAATGAGGTTTCGAGGTCAACATATCCAAAACATGGTTTGGCTATGTTTAGATAGCTTGATTTTGTTCTCCAATGAGAAAAATAAGTTTGGGGTATGAAACATGTTTCATGTCCCAGGCTTGCACAATTAGATAGTCGCCCATTCTGTATACATCGCATGTTTGATAATAAATGACTTGAAATTTCGATTACTTTTATTCTATTTTATTTTATAGTATTATTATTATTATTATTATTATTATTATTATTATTATTATCATTATTATTATTATTATTGTGTTTATTATTATACGTGATTATTACCACAGGCCATAAATTGTGGCCCACCATGTAACATATAATAAAAAGAAATTTGCTCCTCTTGCAGATCACATACATGTCTGACGAATGAAATTGCATGGGGCAATGAAGGGCTCTAAAAGAAGATATTATAAATTATGAAACTGCACGGCCTGGCTTCTAACCACAATAAGGTCATGGCTACTTTTTGTTTCGGCTGAAACCGCGGCAGTACGAAGAATGATTCGATTCACGCCCAGTGCTACATCAACTTTCGTACGTGTTGATCTAGCTATCTGAAGGATCACGTTTTGGGCGAGTTACAGCTAACCAGTTATATTATGTAGACACTTAACTATGCCAATGGAAGACTCCCTAAGTTTTATCAAGTTCCACAGATATTTGGCGGGGGAGACAAATTTCAAAACAGCCATTTCCTCGGAACCAAAATCCATGATGGCGACGTTGCCATAGGCAATCATTAACTCACTCAATCCCATGACCGAAATATCTTGGTCTGAATGGAGAAATCGCCGAATCCCATGACTGAGATATCTCGGTTCCCAAGTCTGTTTCGTGTCTGTTTTATTTTCTCTTGGCAGATCGTTATAAATTTTACATGACTTTTATTCCCAACTACTTTCCAGTGGAGCCTAACGTGATTTTACGTGCGTTTTGTGAACTAATTTAAGTTGGTAATGTGTTCAAACGCGGCATTGCGACGAGCACGATCAGCTGATTTAGATCTATCTTTTAGAGTGCAAATACCTATAACGATGTGATAGATCTAGATAGAGCAGAACGGGTAGTTGTGAAGTTGTCAAAATTCTAGATCTAGATATAGCCCCTTGTACAAAACTTTCATTTTTGTCAGAAAAATGCTCTTTTTGTATGGATGTTGTGACAAAACTAATCAACCACATACTTCATACTAAACATGCTTCAAATATCTCATGTCATTGTAACTTGAGGAAATTTCGATAGGACTGAACAATATTTAGCAATACTGACGCAGTTTGCTTAAACAGATGAATTGACAGGTTTTGGAGTGGAAAACCAAGAAAAATGACCGGGATTGAGTGAGTTAAAGAAAGCAGTATTGCTTGTTTGTTTTACGTTTTCCTTTAATTTCAACATGCTCAGTTCGATTAAAAAAATAATAATAAAATTAAATAAAATAAAGTGTTAATTTGTCTATCTGTAATCATAAAAAAATCACCTATAGGACCCTCCGCACACCCCAAATGGAACTTCGTGTATAAACGACAGGACTGGAACGGAACAAGCTGGCGTGGGTGATCTCTCGTGGAAACGTCGTGGACTTTGCGCAGTGGCGACTAAGGGCTCTTGTCTACAGCACCTGCACAGACCGCAAGGAAAGTGTGTGGCAGCTTAAGCATTCATTATGTCCACTACTTGGCCTGTCCACAAACAGAAAGACGGTCGCCAGCCGCATTCAACCCCGTCGTGAGAGTATTTAAGGCAGGCGCCCATTTTTCATAATCTGTAGGGAAGCCGTGGACAAGACACTTACCAGATACAATTATCCCAGGCTACAATAATATTATTCTTTTAATGTGATAATACTATATGCATTGTCTGTGAGTACAAGGTACTAGTCATTGAAGCATGAATGGGCGATTTTTTTTCAGCCTGCTAGATTATTTCCCTTTGTAAAGAGCGAGAGGGGTGGCCACTTAATATGTATTACGAAAATGTAAGTACAACTATGGGTGCAATACAAATATTGCAAAGAAAAAAAACGCCACTTTTTCTCTTGTTATTTGAAACATCAGAGGCAAACAAACAAACAAAGAATATGGGAAAAAAATCACGATAAGAAAAAAGATATTTTGATCACATCTTGAATTTTTCAGAATTTTCTGTTACACGTTTTAAATTTCAAAAATTGTGTTTGTTTGTTTGTTTGTGTGTTTATCTTTTTGTTTATTTGTTTTACAGTGCTTGTCTTACAGGTTCTTGTACGCCTGAAGATGAAGATATAGGAACTGAAGATTGGGATGTAGGAACTGAAGATACTGATATATGAACAAAAGATAAATGATGTATGAATTGAAGATAGTGATGTATGAAATGGAGACACTGGATTTCATCATTTAATAATAATAATAATAATAATAAAGGGCATTTACATAGGGTCTCACCCCTGGAGGGCTCGAAGCGCTTTACAGAACCAAAATGTTCAACAGCCAACACGAAATATGCCTCAAAACAAACAGGGGCAACAACATACGTACAAATTTATTACATGCTGTACAGATATGATTCGAGACATGCTCACATACATAATCATGTAATACAATTCAAACACATTTGTAAGTTTGTAGACATGATTGACAAACGGGAAAGCCTGAAAACACTACTCCGACAGATGCTTGGTGACCAAGTATGTTTTTAACTGTCGTTTAAAAGATCTAGGCTTGAGCAGTTCCGAATGCACGCAGGCAATGCATTCCAGATTAATGGCCCTGCATATGAAAATGCCCTATCCCATATTTTTTTCATATTTTGAACGGGGAATAGAGAGATGGCTAAGACTCTTCGATCTCAAGTTTCTGGACGGTACATAAGCTCATAGTAGATCTGCTAGATAAGCTGGCGCGGTAGACTTTTGAACGCGAAAACAGAAAGTTGCTACCTTGTATCCAATTCTGGTTTTTATAGGTAACCAGTGCAATGATCGAAGTAAAGGAGTGCTGCGATGGTACCTCGAGGTTCTAAAGGCTAAGCGGGCTGCATTGTTCTGTACCCTTTGAAGTTTAACAAGCTTATCGTCCTGCAGCCCTGCTAGAAGAGAGCTGCAATAATCTAAACGCGACAGTATAAAGGTGGAAAGAACTGCTATTTTCATAGCAGTATCATTCAAATAGGATGCCAAATGACTTATTCTTCTCAGTTCAGCATAGCATGTTCTATTCAGCTGATTGAACTGATATTCCACAGATAATGTCTTATCTAAAATAACACCTAGATTTCTAGCCTTGTCAGAGAAAATAATTTCAGACTCACCAGATGAAACGGCGTCATGGACATAGAGTTCAATTTCCCCTCAGTGGAGCATGTCATTATTTCAATTTTGTCATCATTTAGTTTTAGTTTATTCATTTGCATCCACTCCTTGACGGACTCGATGCATGATTTACATTCCCTATAACATTATCAATCTGGTCTTGGGTTGAAGATTTATAAAATTGTGTATCATCAGCGTACATATGATAGTACATCTTACATTCGGTGAAAATCTTTGGAAGAGGCTGGCTATATAATGTATATTAAATCGGTCCTAAAACATAGCCTTGGGGCCCACAATACTGCATGGCAAATTTTCGCGAATATCTATCCTCGATAACAACAACTTGAGATCTGTCAGTCAGATAAGACGTACACCGAACCAGCACAGTTCCAGATAGACCACAAGTAACTTCTAATCTTTGAATTAGTGTAGAATGACCCAGAGTATCAAATGCTGCAGACAGATCAAGCAAATAGAGGATGGAAATCGTGCCATGATCGGTAGCAGTGAGAAGATCATTTGTGACACGCAACAAAGCTGTTTCTGTGCTGTGATTCTCTCTATATGCGGACTTAAAAGTTTCTGTCAGATTGTTAGAAATAAGATGTTCTCGAAGTTGAGAGACAACTACTTTCTCTAGGATTTTAGAAACAAAAGGTAAATTTGACACTGGGCTATAATTTTTGAGTTCATTGGGATCTAGACTGATTTTTTTAAGTAATGGACGAATAATGGCCTCTTTAAAACATGATGGTACAGTGCCACTAGCTAGCGACGTGTTGATGGTATTGGTTATGAGGTCAGCAAGTAAATCAATGTTCTGAAACAAAAGTGAGGTTGGAATGGGGTCAAGGGAACATGACTT
>JBCEWB010370475.1:0-21085 GCA_039654565.1 Peronia peronii
GACACCATAAATAACCCTGTAGATAAAGTAGTTTTTGAAATTTTAAGACTCTATGATTAGTGTTTTTTTCAAGATGGTCACCGTTTCCATGGAAACCATCATTTTTTTTTTAAATTTGAAAGTGAATAACATCTTTCCCAGTCACATACAACAACATATCAAAGTTTCTCTTCTTAGTCTGATGAAATAACAATCTGAAATTTTCACCCGCTTACCCCCTTAAGATTCAGACAATGCCAATCAGTTTAAATACTTATCACTTGTCAGCTGATTTCCTTGATACGGAGATGGTATAATTGATTTCTTATCACAATGAAGGGGCTGGGAACTTTTTATTATTTTTTTATGCGGTCACTGAATGTTCATTTTTTTGATGATATATTGTCGTTGTGAGAGGTTTATGCTGCATTTGAAATATGTGAGGCATTCAGCAAAAACAGGACACATGGTGAAAATTTTCAATTTTCAGTTATTTGTAGATTCTGAAACCCAATATATTTCTGAACAAAATGCAGATTGAATTTTGTCAATAGCTTCATTAGATGCTGAGATATTGCATTTTAATGACGGGCAACTACAATACTAAGAAAATGAGAAAAACACAGTTAAAGTTTCCATGTTTATTTTTTGCACATTTTGACTTACATCTTCACACAAACATCACAAATTCAACTCACATCAAGTCAAAACAGCTGTGTAGTTATCACAAATGAACAACAAACATGTTAGATGACAAATTCCTTGTTAAAAATAGTTATTAAAGATTTCATAATACAATATAGTTCACTGTAGGTCTAAGTATGAAAGCAATTTAGATTCGCCTGAGCACTTTAAAGTTTGGATCTAGATCTAAATCTAGATAGATTATGTGCAGCAAATGGTGTCAACTAGATTGAAAATGTAAAAAACACAGAAAAGATAAGATGCATTTACATCTTTATCAGTTTTACTCCCTACCAGAAGGTGTAGATCTAGATCTATATTCAAGTGCCTTTGACTTGAATATAGTTCTAGATCTAGATGTTCGTCGGATCTCTCCTTCATCGGATTCGCGTCAGCGTTGGAGTTAGCTCCAATGACAAATTAATTCGCAAGATCCTTTAGCTCACTCACTCCTACTATGTCAATAATATTACATCTCCTGGCTTCATTTAATAGAGAGGCAATCTGTTGACACTCAGGTTGTGTTGAAGCAGATGGGCCTTTGTACACTATTTTTCTTGTAAGCAAACGCATTAGCAACTTCACAAGGTCTTGAGATTATTTATTTTAAATTATTTCGAACATTATTAAATAATCTTCAAATAGTTAATCAGAAACTAAACAACATTTGTTTTTCAATGTACAGAAGTTTAAACGAGCAGAGTGGAATAGGACGGCAGTAATGGTCAAGAGAATTGGTGGTAACAAGAAGGCACTGATATCATGGATACCAAGTATATGCCCACTACGTCTAATTCGAAAACTTCAAATGTAAACAAATGTATTCATGCGAACTACTTATCAGTGAATAGTCCTGTTCATACCCTTTATTTTGGTATTCAATACATTGAGGTTAGTGTATAGTATAGGAATATGGTGACCTAGTAAAACAGATGATTTTCGTGATAAATTTGTGATAAAGTGGCTTCAAAAAACCCTTTCAAAAATACATTTGGGTGTTGAATTTGAGGAAAACTTTTTGTGGGATGAAAAACAAATGTTTCAGGAACACTCTGGTGCCAAAATGTCAATATATAGGCCTAAATTTCAACCTGATCTTGTTTTTTCATCATTGCTCGAAATGAATGTCAGCGACATGTGCCCGGTTTTCGCTGAACGCCTCACATATGATATTCTAATGTGGACTAGTGTAAAATAACAAGTATGTCTACCATAACTGAGCTGTACCATCACTCCCTTCATTATGTCCTCCATTTCTCTAACATAGGTACTGGATATGGGGAACAGGAGTGGCACAGGTAAGGGTTAACGTTCACTGATTTGCTACTGAACATTCTCTCTCAATAGTTATGATGTTGTTCCTTACCCACTGACTGACCAGCTGAATGAAGTGGAAGTGACCACTGATTCTGTTGATGATTCTGATACCAAGACAGGAGGAACTAGGACTGAAGATGAAGGTTTGATAGTTTATGTGTATATGAGTATGAGAGCAAGACACAAAAGATAACTGTTGTATAATAATATCTGAGAACTCTGAGAACAAAAAAGATGAAGATGGTTTTTGGTGTGAGAGAGAACAGGCCATTACATGATGGTTATACAATAACAATTTGTCTCGTTTAAAGTTATGCTCAAAGTTTTTCTCTGTTTGCATGAAAGTTTTTTTTTTGTATATATATATATATGTCAAAGCAAGAGAGAAAGGGACAAAAAAAGAAAGGAAAAGACGAAAGAGAAATGGATGAAGAAAAAAAACAAGAGAGAAAGAGAAAGAAAAGGACAAAGAAAGATGACAGAGAGAGATCTGAACATTGAAATGAGAGAGAAAGGGACAGGGAATCCCAAAGAGAAAAAAAGGGATGACTCGGGGGAAAAAAAAAATATATACACAAATTTAGTGTTCGCATTTGTATCAGATTGAATGCATAAGTGATAGATGTTGGAGAACTGCATGAAGAGGAGATAGTATGAACAATTTGGAAAGCAAACAATTGTCTTGGATAATGCACAGAGTAGAAAAGAGCAAAAGACATAATTCAGAGGCAAAAATATAAGCAGATTGTGTAATAATATGGACAAAAAATTCTTTACGTTATGTTCTTTCAACCTCGCGGGGGTGGTTATCTCGTGAAAGAAATTCCTGAGCATGAAAGAATATAATGGCCTTAATATTGAAATTTTCTGTGACAGTTTTTTTTATATAATTGAGTTTTTTCTGTATTGCCTGTTCCATGATGAATCAAGACAGAAAGGGCCAGTCATTCGTAATTAAAGTTTTGAAACTTTTTAAAGTCAAAAAGGAGAAACATTATTGGATGATGCAAGTTTCCAGATTTAGAAAGATCATTTTATTAAAATAACTGAAGTAGATCAATCTAGATTGCTGTAATTTTTGTGCAGCCAGAAATTCAGAATTTGAATGACTTTCTCAAAACAGTACTTACAGATACAAGCAAATAAATTATAATGCTGCTATACATGTAGAATTTATCATACTGGTATTTACACAGACAATGAAAGTGATGCATGGATCATTCATTTCATCTTTCATCATTGATAACCAGAACAGATGGAATGGATTTCATATGTGATTTTTTTTCCTATATTTGTCTGAAGGAGAAGATAAAGGTGAAGAGGAAGGTGAAGATGAAGGAATTGAAGATAAAGAACCAGCAGCAGCAGATGATGTAGAGGCAGTTGCTGCCACAATGCAAGGTGTTTCATTGTCATCTGATAATCTTGCTCCTGGTGAAGAGGGGTTCCCTGGAGCAGATAGTCAGTCACCCACTCCTGTTGAGCAACGTGGTAATTAATCTTCAGATTAACCAATTTTTTCTTCAGTTAATTTCTAATAAGCTTTTCTTGTAATCAGTTGTTGTGTCTGCCTTATTCTCCACTGATTCTTCTTTTCTTAATTTCTTCTTGTCTGCCCTCTATGCTGTTTGCTCATGTCATTTGTGCTCACATTACTCAGGTGCTCATTCATGTAATATATTATACAAACCAGAAGCACTGACAGGTGATAGGCTGTAGGAATGAGTGATTAGTCCGCTTACCTTGTGGAGTAATTGACTTTAGATGTACAATCTTAGAAGTAGATTATTTAAAATTCGAATTTACAACATTGTCTTCTCACTTTTTCCAGTAGGGCTAAGGGATTCTGCTGTCATTATAAATAACATAATTATTCTATCTATATGAAATGCTGCAAAAATTTGACAGAAACTTTAGTTATTGAGCAAGACTGTTACATCAGTTGAACTGAGAAGCTATGAGCGCAAGCAAAACAAAAGAAAATTTGAAATAATGAAGATGTCATAATTTATATACACAGATGAAACTAAGGGACGTAAATCAGAAGAGGTCACACCACTGCTGCCCCCAGTACAGAGTAAACCTACCATACATGGTGTATGTGAATGGCAAAATCTACAGTTAGCTCCCCCTCCTCCCATGTACCGCCCTTTTGTCATCATGGAAGAAGAAGCAGGACCAAAAAAGAAATCTAAACTTGCTCAGATCAAGGAAAGAATGGGTGAGTATTTTAATTTCTGTTGAAATGAACAGATGTATTTTAACAAGTCATGATGTATTTCTTAAGTTAGGATAGTTTGTTGTCTACTGCATTGTATTTGGAAGAACCAATAAAATGTTAGGGGGACATTTATTCATTTAACAACTCAGAGAAGAACTGAAAGTACAGTCGTAATTTGCCTATAAGGAGAATTAAAGTATTCAATTATAAATTTAAATAGGTGGAATAGGATTCAGAAAAACAACAATAGAATCTGTCTGATTAACATAAACGTCAGTATATTGCGAGCTCCGTTGTTTGTTGCTCTATCTCAACTTTTTGGCTATTTGGAGATATGAAAGAGGGAAAGTAAATCTACCACATAATGTAATTATTTCACCGATTACTTGCCCATACAGGTGGATTTTGAAAATCATTTTATGCTATCTTCACAAATTCTGTAGCAAGTTTATTTCTATCTTGTGCTAAGTCCAAATTAACCAATCAGATTACTAAGAATAATACGGAAATGCTACACTATCTATTTATATCTCCATCATTGACGAGTTTAAGACATTTGAAATGTTGTAAGCACGTTACTTTGTCTGTACTTGTTTATAAAACAAAGAAATAATGTTTTATTTCTGCTAGTTTGAAAAAATATTAACCTGTTGAACCCTACAGCCCGGTACACTGGGCAGATTTTCCAGTGTCAAATTCTCTACAGCCCGGTAGCTCAGGCTGACACACTCATTCCAGTCCTATGCGTCCACTGCAGTTATAAAAGATCTAATAGGTCGCTTTGGGGCAAGGACATTTAGGACTACGGTGATTACAAATGTTTGCGCGCATGATCACGTTTGAGGCTTGTGTTTACAAAAGATATTAAACATGAAACAAGAAATGTGCGTTGTCGGCCCAGAAGGCCAGAGACAGGGGTTTTTCAGGCACTGGTGACCAGGGTTCAAAGGGTTAAACATATTCTCTGAATTTATATATTCCTCTATGCGGGATGGGTCATGATGCAACAGACAAAATATGAGGCTTATCTAGGAATGTGCCTACTAATATGCGACAATAGTCTTTGTTAGTCCAGAATCTAATATAGTTCAAAAGTTTCATTTTGTCACTTATCCCATTATCCTATACCCAAATAATTCTGAAATAGTATTTGTGTGTTCTGTAAAACATTCCATAGCAGGAGTTTCATACATAATTTCATGTCACATGCTAGAAAGGACCTTTTTCAAACTCTTGTATATTGTCTTGATTTCTGGCTAAATGTTATGATTATTTTCGATTCATATTGGACATGAAAAACATGAATCTTTAGTTAAAGTAGGACAGTTGAAAATTAATTTAAGGCTTGTTTTCATTTTCAATGTGTAACTTTGGGTATCTTTTGACATCGGCTCATATCTAAGACAAAGCAAACCTTCTGATTTTGTGAAGTCTGTCATTGTTCTGTTCTTTTTAAATTTGTTAGCTTTTAAAGTAAATGTAATTTAGTTACGAAAAAGAAATATTGAGATGCCATTCTGATTCTGTAGAATTGTTACTTTTATAGTAATTTTACAAGTTTCTGATTATGATATAATTGTTATATCTACCACCTACAGTTACTAGAAAACAAAAATTCAAACTAGATCCACAACAATCACTTCTATACAGTTTGCATTTTACAAGTCTCATATTCAGAGCCATAAAATATCTTATTATGTGGTCATGTATTACTTTCATAAACTCACATATAAAACATATATCAAACAAAGGGCCAGTTATGAGCCATTTTGTAGACAATAGAACTAGAAAGAAACTACAAAAGGTTTGAATGAAAATACATGGGCTCAAAAGAAATTTAGAATGATAAAGTATCACAGGCATTCTTAAACATTGCTAAAATGAGATATTTTAATATAGAAATGGAGATAGCGCAAGACAGGACTGTCTATAACTTTCAAAAATGTCGGAACTTGCTATCTCCAAAGGAATTTCCCCCCATTTTTGATGCAATAAAGGTGCTCTTTTTACATCAACTGATGAAATCAAACAATTAGTTGTATTTGCACCCCCATAGAAAAGTATTTTAAAATACTTTAAATAATTAAAACGATCAGTTAATATGCAAAAACAGTTGCTGAACATAAAATATCCAATTTCTCAAAATGGGAAAAATGGAGCTACAGCAACACAGAATTGAGCTCGCGATATGATGATTGCAGCAGGAGTCTTTCCATTTGATACACAGGCTGAGTTAACTGCTTCACCGCTATGTCAATTTCGCAATCTTGTTCTATTCATCAATGATACAGTCAGTCTCCCTTGCTCTTTTCATTGTTAGCCAATTGGCACCCATTCTCTACCTTTTCTCAGGCAATCAGAAGTGTTCATTGTTTTTTAGTGTTACTAATTGTGACATAAACAAGCATAATCATATGCTTGATTTGGGCTGGTGGCATCTGTCAAAAGATTCTACCTATTCATGGGAAATGCTCATCCAGTGATCAGAACATCGGGGGATGGGGAGAGGGAGGGAGAGAGTGGTGTGGACTGATTGTAGACACACCACATACGTTTTCTCACACATGAGACCACGTTCTGGGCATACCTCCTATTGTTGTTAGCAGTAAAGTAATTAATGTCAGATCACAGTTGTCTCACTGTTTTGTGCATAAGTTGTTTTATTCATTGCACAAAATAATTTCACTTTTGCACTACAATATTTACATGAGCAATGCACAGTTCTACCCATGAAGGGTGGGGGATGGGGATGCTCTGGAGATGATATTTTTACTATTAGAGATAAACACTTTTAATCTTTTTCATTGTATTTGGCATATTCATAAAGGGGGAAAACAATTAAGAAAAGAAAAAATGACTGACATCATCGATTTTGTCTACTCTGAAATGACTTTGAGATAAATATTCTCTATACCAAACACCTGTGGAACTTGAAGAAACTTGGTCAGCTTGCTGTTTGGCATGTTTTCTAAATGTTGCATATTTGTAGCTCTTTAGGTGCAAAAGAAGAATTTTTAAAATTTTTGAAAATGCCATGCAATGAAATTTTACATTTCACCCTTTTCATAATACAGCCTATTTTTCTTAAAAATTTACAAACATTATGGGTTGCACACAGGTTTGTTTTTAGGTTTTGTTGTGAAAATGATGTATGCCAAATTTGGTTAGAATTGGTCCACACATAAAAAAGAAGATAGCAAATTGTAACAAACAGTTGGGTTTTGAGAAAAATGATTTAAATTTTATTAAAGGGAAGCAAAGTTTTGTATTTGGCTTTCAGCCTCAAAACAGTCTTTTCTCAGATAGTAGCTCTTCCGTGACTTCTGTATCTTTTTTTTCCATATATTTCCTTAAATTTTGCTTCCTACCCCACATCATGAAAAGGGCCTCCATAGAGTCACTTCCAGGTTCTTGAGGATCTATTTATGGCCTACATATCTTTCTCTGTCAAACCAAGAATGTCTTGACTTAAACTATGGCAGATAGCCCATAACAGTGCTCTGAAGCAGCAGGAATGAAAGAGAATTTCACTCTCCTGGTGATATCTCATACCAATACTCAGGATGATCGCAAGTTTTCTTCATCTCAGAGTGTCAGTTAGTTCCATCCCTGATATTGGGGCTCAAGATGTTGTTAGAGAAGGTCATACTCAAGTGTTTTATGTATCTTTTGCCAGTATCTAGTGGAATAATGATGATCTACCATTTGCATAGAGCAACTAGAGGGAACCAAACTATGGTTGGCTTATGAAGATCATCCACTGACTGACCATCGGTCAAACACGTTGGACTGAACGTAACCATTTTTTAAAATGTTTATTCACAAAAAGCAGAACTTCTAAGAAAAGACAAAGATTGAAAATGGAATTGTCACAGCAGAAAAACATATTTCAGGAGATACAAATCACAAATCAGACATAAACTTCAAGCGAGAACTGAAGGAAAAATGTATTTTCATTCTTATGTGACATGGATCAGCAACTTGATGCAAGGAGAAAATGCAGTTTAGAATACTGAAACATAACATATCAGAGTTGAATGAAATTTGCTGAAATTATTTTCAGTAGTTTCCATTCCATGATTTTACTGCTTTTTGAATTGCTACCCATTGGCATGGTGTTACAAGAGCGAAACCACAAATGTTATGAAAATCATTTTTTTTGCTTTATTCCATCCCGCAAATTCTGTTTTATGTGTTCATTAAAAATATTTTTAAAAAATGAATTAAAACCTTTAAAACAAGCTGACTATGTGGAATAGCGCTTTGGGTTATTTTGTTTGTCAGGTACATAAAGCGGTAATTCACAGCAGTCATAATGCTTTATAATTAAGATAATAGATAACTTTTGGCTGAGCCATATGTGGCATCCAGTTTTCATGGTTTTATGAAGTACTAACCCATGAGTGTGGCTTAGCATTTTGTATCAGTGTGATTTCACAGGTATACCATCCTAGTTCTACTACATTTGCCGGCATCTAAGGCAGAATGATGGCTGAGCATTCAGTTTGAATAAATCAGAACTCATGAAAACATTATGAAGAAATTTATCTTTATACCCATGCAACACATCATTATGATAACTATCAATGAACTGTCCAAGAGGTAGTGCTACTTTTAAAAGATGAAAAAGTTCTTTCTTTTTCCTGAAAAATTTTATCTGCTGGAGTTAGCATTTTGTAGCACCTTGCCAATGTACTGTGTTTTTAATCTTCTCTCTTAGTCTGTTTTCTGTTTATCCTTAAATGCAATTAGTGATGTATTTTTAATATGTTCATATGTTTTAAATACATTTATGTCATGATTCTAAATATGTCTCTTCAATTGCCTCCTCTGTGTATGTATCTAGATGATGGTAAGTGAACTTGAATACTTCTTATGCAATCAAAAATCTGTATATCTTAGTGAAAAATGGAAGTCTTTTCACCTCTGGTTCATCAGTGAAATATGTTTGATCATCTTCTTATAGCAATAGGATAGAGTATGAGTACTGACCAAAGCAAACACTTTAATTTCAATTTTTAAAAAAAATGATCTAAAAATTAATTGGATATATAGCCCATGTATTAAATTAAATTTTCCTCATTAGCCCATGGGAGAGCACGTTCAATAGCAGTTCATGTTGACACTTTTGATATTGTATTGTGATGTTCTGAAGTGAATATGTCTCGTGGCCAGTCGAAATGAGATGTAAGTCGCTGGGCTAGAACCGAAAAATCTGGCTTTGAATGTGATCATCAGACATCAATTTTTTATTTTATTCCAGAAATGGAAAGTACATTCATTTCTGAACAAGACAATATCAGTCTTACCCTCAATTTATAAATATATCTTCATTAAAATCGGGTTTTTGTGAGGTAGGTAGATTTATTCATTCGACCGTTCATTCAAACTCGATTTTGTTGGAATTTCGGTCATTGCTGGGGGCCCCCTCTTGTCTCTTTAAACTGCAACATCGCTGGTTAGAGTGAAGTTTGCTCAAAACTTTTTTCACTATCTGAAAGGGTATGAAGCTTTCACATGATACCAAAAACATATTGTCTCATTTTGACTGGCTGTGAGACATACTTCACTTGTATCTGAGATCATTAGCATGTTAGCCAGGCCACTGCAACAACATTTATTACTGTCACTGTTGTGACAATGTGAGCATCTTGTGTTGATATCAAAAGGACTTGTATGGCATGGGTATATCCTGTTTCTCAGCTTTTTTGTCATTTTTGCCATTCCTATCTTTTTACTAGTATTTTCAGTTCTGTGACATTGCCATGCTAACTTACGCTGTGTCATTTTCAGACATTTCCCTTGCTCTTTTGTTTCCAATTAATGACTACATAAATGTGGATTAGTCATTTCCGAATGTTCAGGGCAAAGAAAAAATGTATACATGAGCTTGTTTTGTATAAATTCCATAAACTGTTACAAAGATTAACTATAATTCAAATGCAATGTCAATAGAAAATTAACAATCCTACACTGACTGTAATTCAAATGCAATGTTAATAGAAAATTAACAGTCTTGGAGGTTTTTAATCTTCTTGAGCAAAATTTGTTCTTTCTATTTTTTCCTTTACTTTGATTTTCAGTTAATCATCTATGGTGTGAGCATCTTAAGTTTACAGTTCAGTTTTATTCTCTGAGGTTAGGATGAAATCTCTGCACTTCTGTTATTTTCTGCCATATTTTACAAATTTGTCTAGTGATAAAATACATTTGCAGATCCTAGTTTTCAATTTTCCTGGTCAAGTATCAATCTGATGACATGGTTGATTTCCTTTTCTTTAGAATCCAGTTTTATGAATGAACACCAACATTTTTACTGTATGGTGTTTCCCCATTCTCTGTACATTGATCACTTATACAGAGCCATCACAAAAAATGCCAATGCCATGATCTGTTTTCACAATCTTATTTAACATTCACTTTTACTCCAGTGATGTACTAGTAACTTAAACCAATCTAACTATTAATTAAACCAAATATTTTCCATAAACAAAGAACAGAGGCTACAAAAGATTAGATAAAATTCATTTCAACTCTACATCTTTCTCCTGAATATAAAGATTCCACTTCTTGATACGAAGGATATTCTTACAAGGAAGAAAATGTGATATATCTTTCACTCTAAATTCTCTTTTTATTACATTTGTTCTCTCTGTCTTTCACTGAAATTGATTCAGTCAGGCTTGTCCATTTTGCAGTCTATTGTGCTTACTAGATGTATGATTCCCATGAATGAAGACCTGTTTATTTATTTACAATGTTTGCAAATTGAAGCAGTTGTCATGGTAACAATCATAGTCACCGTGGTAAAAGCATTTCACTGTTAAATTTCCTCTGGCAGAAGGTGAAGAGTGTGAAGATGAAGAGTATGAGGACAAAGGTGATTTTTTTTATATTAAAAGAATTTGTTTAGAAAAATTATTTTAAACTTCTAAAAAATAGCAGAACTGCTTTAAATTTACATTTTTAATTCCTTTTTTGTAATGTCACATAAATATGACCACAAAACATACTGTTTATATTTGCAATGAGTTTTGGTTTTTTTTCACCCCTGAATATTCACATCCAGTATTTGATTTCACTTTTCTTTTTCATTGTTAGAGTAAGAGAGTGCCTTTATTTAAGTATTGAATAGGAACAGTTTTTTTTCTTTTATTGCTGCTGCATCTTACTCTTAGATCAGAGGATCAGTAGAACTTAGTGTTGTGATTGTAGCTTTAATTCAAATATAATATGGCATCTCATTGTAGTGACATGATCTGATATTTTGTGATGTTTCCAGATTTCTATTTGTTGCTATTGTCATTCTCATTAAATTCCATCAGCTTCTTTTAATAGTCAAATTTAGAATTAATTTGGGGCACTTCAAGAAAAAGACTATGGCATTTGTGTGGAAAATTTGACAATACTATCAGCTTGATGTAATTATTATTTATATTGTTAATACAGTCATCATCTACCAATGAATATGAATGATTCGGTCACCACTGGATAATTTATTTGATAACTTTACACTGGAATAAAAAAAAACAAACTAAAAATTCAAACAAGATATGAACCTGAGATATTTGTTATTAGTAGCCTATATTATTGTAAGCGGCCTTTCTGTCCTATGTGCAGTATTAACTCTGCAATAAATTATTGCCCAAATTGTTGGGTGGAAATTACAGGATTTTTGCCCAGATAGCAGCATCCCTACCTACTCTTCCTTCAGTTTTCAACTACCAGTGATTCCTCAGTGTGCGTAATGTACACATGGGACCTCAGAAATATATTTTCCATTATCCAAGAATACTAGATGTTAGGTTGTCCTACTTAGAAAGCCAATGGACTCTTGAGTCCCTGGAAAAAAAAAGCAGGTTTGAATTTTCCCATCTGCTAGTAAAATTTCAATCCAGCCATTTTCAGTGAGAGGCAGAAGCCTAACCTCTGCACCAGGACACCCCGCAATTGAAATAAAAATTTAGTTTTTAATTTATTTTCAAAGCATATGAAATGCATTTTTGCTGATGAAGTTACAGATTTTACTTGAGAAAATTATAGCTCTGAAATGTTTATACAGTTTCCTCTTAACACTGTTGGACTTTGCACTAAAGGTACAGAATTAAAATTTCTGTACTGTATGACTTAGCGAAGAATCCTTGTTTAATGCCTTTTAAGGATAGTGCACTCTGGATTTTTTTTATCTGTTCCACTTTCTTAGCTTTTTTTGGTTTGTTCTTTTTCATTTCTTTAAACTTGAATTTTTCTGTTTATTTTTTCAGTGTTATCAAAGGGTAAACAAGCATTAATCATAGATTCATTTTCAAGTATTTGGTGAATACTTGATGAGAAGCATTCCATAAAACAGAATTTATGCATGTTTTACCTTTGAGAATGTCTGCCAGTAGATATTGCAGGAAATATGGTGTCTCATATAATATTGTTGTCATTTGCTTGATATTAATCACATTGAAAATGTGCAACATGGAAGCATTCCTATGGGAGCATACCAAATATTATTCCAATTTCCATCATGTGAACGACATCACAGCAATGGCAAAATTTTTTTGAAATATAATCTACTTGTTTGAATCTAAACATCTACAATAACAAATAAAGAAATAGTTTTTTTTTTTTTTTTGTATCTGTGTTGTGGGATGTATCTTCTCTAGCCATGTGAACCTATAGATCTCTCTGTAAGTCATTCAAACATTAGTGTATCAAATGTCAGTTTGTATTGTACAATGTGTACTCACTTATGAACTTTTTTAAAAATTAATTAGTCAATTCCTACACAGACAGTTGAATGACTATGTCATCAACCTTCAGGGCCTGGGTGGCTGAGACTATATTTAGAAAAAAAATCAATAATTCATGATGTCTGCATATTTGCTTACTTGTGTCAAACGAAGATACTTTGACCTGGCTTCTCATTTTATTTTCCTTAAGTCATTTGCGTGAGAAACATACTGGCACAAATGTTCTCCAAACAGCTCTAGAGGAGCCACTATGTAATCCTGAATCAGGTCCCTCTTTTGAACCTCCAATGCCTGAAGGTCTTTTAATGTCTCCGGCACCTGATGAAATAGATTATTTTACAGATGAAGCAGGTAATGTTACGAATTTGAATAGTTTGTTTTTACTTGATTGAATTCACAATATGTTCAGAAAATTTGCCACCTCTTTCATTGGTGATGTTGGTCATGTTAAGTGACAGTGATTATTGTGAGAAGAAAAATGAAAGCCAAAATCTTTGACCATATTAATTTATTAACTTTTGGAAACAGAATATTTTAAATATATACATTTATATATATATATATATATATTTATTTATTTATTTACTATATATACATATTCTGTTTAACTGATTGTAGAGGAACCAGACTCAGTCATTATCCTGTTAAGATTTTTAGACAGAAAGTAAATAATTAGCAAGGAATGTCTAAACTTAAGAAGTTGGTGTAATTTCTGGTAAACACTTTTGAAACATTCTTTTTCTGTCTCACTAAAAATAACAAACTAACTCTCCACAAGCAGTTATATTATATTGTGCTATGTATTTGAATGTTGATGTGAAAAACAAGAACAAAACCAACAATAAACAGACAAATCAAATTTAGGTGGTTATGTTTGTCAAATATCTGTCAATTCTACCATATCGTCAGCTGTACAACAAAGAGGCAAATAAAACCCTGTACAACAAAAGAGGCGAACCCGTACCTTCTCTGCATGATAAAGGGGTGAATCGGTCAATAAATTATCTTGCTGATTCAACTGTTCGTCATGCAAATAATCTAAGGGGTTGTTACCTATAACTGTTTTTTTTTCATGAAACATCCTATCTTTTGCTGAGTTGATTCAAGTATCATTAAAGTTTGAATAGAAGAAAGATAAAATAGTCAAGCTTTTACATAAAAGTTATCTCTGGAACTTTGTCCAGCCATCTAGGGCATAAAATACAAACATGCTATTCTTGCAAAAATTCTTTTTGCTAATGCTGAAATGAGATCTTGTGATAAACCTTTTTTTATGGTTACAGATAGTTTATTTTCCTGCCACTTTTAAGAGACATTAAGGCTCACAATAAATCTTTTGTGTCTGTTGTGTATATAGTGTAAACAAATACATGCCAAAAAAAGCAGGAAGACCTGGATTTAGAGTCGTCTTCCCCATTGGCATTTCATGTCCTTACCCCCTATCCTGTGCCACCCTCTATTCCAATGCCCATTGTTTTGTCGAAGGAAACAAAAAATACAAACTTGTCACATCTTGGTACTTCTTTATTGAAGTTTTTCCTCAGCAAGCACCCAGAGATCATAGAATAATGTCAGTAGTGGCTTAATAACCTCTCGCCTCTCTTCCCACTTCTTTTTCTCTCTCTCTCAGCTCTCTCTTTTACCCCTTTCCATTCTTTCTTTCTTGTTCATTCTTTCTTTCTGCCTTTCTATCTTTCCTTATTTCTTTCCTTCCTTATTTTTTCTTTCCACTTTCCATTTTTCTTTCTTGCTTTCTTTCTTTCTTTATATCTTTCTTTATATCTTTCTTCCTTCCTTCCTTCCTTCCTTCCCTCTTTCTTTCCCTAGATGTGTGCTTCTGTTTGATGATGGCTGAGGGCCATTGTCATGAATTTGTTTGGCCTCTCCCACTCTCTTGTCCTGCCAGTGAACATAATTCTAGTCTAGGCATGCTTGCATGGTCACTTATAACCATAGTGAAGTTGTAGTTACTTGAAAGTTTTCAGCTTGTTGAGGAATCCGTCGATCAGATCTCATTACACTGTTTTTCTGTATCAAAAACTGTTCTTTAAAATTACAGTTTGTTCTGTGGGGAGAAGAAATCTATCTTGAAATTGATTGAGATTTAAAAAAAAAAAAAACGCCCTGCAAACTATGTTACTATAAATTACATAAATCAGGATATTGCAGTTGTTTATTGCTGAATTTAATTTAATTTCAGTATATCACATAAATGTTTATATGAAATGTTTTATATTTTGGTGTGTTTTGCCATTGATTACATAATTATTGACACTCATTATGTCTGTTTACATGTTCCAGATATGAACATTTTTTTTTGTTTGCTTTTGTATATTAGCATAACATGCATTTATATTGTGTTATGTGAATACAAAATAGTATGTGTATTGTGTTGAAAATGAATGGAAATACAATGTCATGTGCTAGTAAGGCATTACATTTATATAAGCCTGAATTTGTATTATTTCATCAGTCTAAGCTTGATGAACTTTACAAATGTGGACTAAATCCTATTTGATCATCAAGCAGTGATTGACTGATGAATAGCAAAATAATACTAGGTAAGCAATTTTTAAGATATAGTTATAATTCTTCTTTTTTTTTCTTTTCCAATTCTAATTTGATACTTGTGTTCACACCCTCCATTTTATAACTAATTTCATGGAACTTCAGAGAAAAAAAATGCAGCACAGCTGCCACCTGGAGCTTTGTCCAAGCAGTCCACTGAATCTGAGAAACCAGCAGCCTCTGAGGAGAAATTTGCCCGAACAGGTTAGTTCCATTACTGTGTTGGAAAATAGGTCAATTGCCCGTTGAGTCTAAAAATAGAGAATTTAGATCTTTGAGATCAGCTGTGTTTTACAATTTACAGACATCAGTAATATGAGGGGAATTTACAAAGATTTCATTTGTTGAAGATATTTTCTTATTTGGGCCATGTTTAAGCTTACATTACTACTGAGGAATAGTTCTGACACTTCATTTTTTAAAAAAAAGATTTTTTAAGACTAGTTACAAAATGTGGATTGTTCATAACTATTTCAAGTTTTGGCTTATCATACCCATTCTTTTATTAGGGGAATACATATTGATCGTGCAAGATGTAACAAATCCTCCATTCATGGGGCGCCGCCTGGAACCAGCCTATTTAATGCTGAAGCTGAAGAAGCCCAAGAGGATTATAGTGAAGAAGGCCAAGTGAGTAACATTTTGAACTGTCAAATGTCTTGACACATTTAACAAGTTTAAAAATAATAAATAAGTGCGTAACTTGTAATGGGATTTAAAATCAGTAACAGAATATTTACTTTATACACAGATATTCACATATTCTGCCTCAAAGGGACATCTTTCACTTGCCTTCAGATGTACTTTATATGATATATAAAGATAATGTAACTGCTGGCGCTGATTGTACATTGGAAATTACTTTTCACAGTACACAATTTAAACAAAATAAAAACAAAAAAACACAAAAAACAGCAACAACAACAATAAAAATGCCAACAACAACAATAATGTTAGGTTAAGGACAGCTGCAGTTGGGCAGAAAATGAATTCATAGTAACTAGTCACCATCTGTCAGATCTGCACAAATAAAGATAATCTCTCTCACAACAAAATTACCAGGCATAAGCATTAAATAATGGATGCATTTTTGTAAATTGTATTTCATATTACTGTACATACAATGAAACTTTTCTGGAAGTTGGTGACAAGTGTTTAACATTTGTTAAGCACAGTAACAATTTAACATATATCTTGTATATTTTTAACCCTACAGTCACCAAAGTCTTGTCACACACTGGGTGGTGGATCTGTCTGACATTCTAATGGGATAAGGTTGTTTTCTGTGCACAGCTATATTAATTATAAGCTCCATTAAGCCCCTTGAAGTTGTTATCAACACCTCCCTTTCCATCATCATTTCACAGCAATGTCTTGAAATTCAAGACAGGGACCATCACTTTCTTCTAACTCAATACATTAATAATGAACAAACAACAAAAAATTAATTTTTTTCAAAATCTCTGGAACACAAGTTTTTTTTAAACCTGTTTATTTGTCAGGGCAATAAAAAAAAATATTATTGCCAGTCAGTCGCTATCTGTGCATAGACCAAAATTGGGCAAACTTGTATAATCATGGGATTTGTAAAGACAGTCCTTTCTCCACAACCTGTGTTAATTTCAAGCTACTTTGACAAATAGAAATGCTCAAAAGCGTTCCTGTTCATGTCGCATAAGTAAACCTTTTTAGTTACAGTATTATTATTTGCGGCATATGTCTATCATAGAAAATGCATGCAAGTTTTGTGCCTAGTTTGTTTCCAGAATTTTTCATGGAATCTTTGCCCAAACACGCCCAAAGGCAAATTTGAATGGTTCATTGATAATTTTGGACATATGGTAATGAAAATGACAATGCAAGCTAACAATTTAAACATAAAAGAACTATGTTTTGTTTAAAAAGTGGTGTTCCAGATATGTATGGTGGTGCAAAATTTAACTCTTGACCGAAAACTAATCAAATGTTCAGTACGCAAGCAGTAAATGGTGGTAAACATCATCATCACTAGTAATTTTTCTGATATGAAATTTTAGCTTTCTCATGACTAAGGATAATAGCAAAGATAAAGGAGGAGAGGAAATATAGACAATAAAATGATAGAATATAAGTAAACAGAATTTAAACCAGAGAATTGCTACAAATTCCATCATGACATCATCATCACTTGATCATTATCAGTCTTAGATGCTGTGTGTTGTCCAGTTGAAATTGGATACTATAATAATCTTTCTGTTACCTTTCTCAAAATACTTGTACCATAAAAAATGCTGGCTCAATGTGAGAAGATAATTGGAGAAGTGAAGTAAATGCAAAAAAAACCCCACAATGACTAGACAGTTGCATATTTGTTGATGTAGGTTACATTTCCAGAGCATGCTCTGTGGTAAAATTTGTAGTGAAATAAATGGACTTTAAAATAATTTGCACCATTCCAATGTGAACCAGTTACCGTTAATTTGTTTTTTATTCCTTTCAAGTTTATCAGTTGTTTTAAAGCACCTAACTTGAATTCTCATACCATGTCTTATTTTCCCTTCCTGAAAGCAAACAAAAAAACCCCACATGCTATTTCCTTTCAATCTTATTTTTCAGTGATGTGGTGGCTTTAAAATGAATAACCAGTGTCAAATAATAGAATTGTTTTAACAATGATTATGATATCACAGAATAATGATTGTAATCATGTGAGACTCTGATTGATATTATCACTTAGTTTTCTTTGCTCTACACAGGCATGTTTGCAGATATATAGATGATGTTGAAGAAGAAGAGGAATGTTTTGATATTTATGAAAATGTCACCCAGAGTGATTCCTCTTCAAATACAGAGATCAAAAAGAAAGAGGATGAAGAAAGAGTAGAGAAAAAAATGGCAAAGGAAGAGGATTAGAAAATTTTAGAAAAGGACAGAAGCAGAAAAAGCCCACAATAGGCAGAATCAACTGGACTTGGAAATGGGGAAAGGAAATCTAATCAGGATGAAAAAGAGGAAAGACACAGAAATGATTGGTTCTTGACTACTTAAAAAAAAAACAATCGCTGAATTTATTATATTTTTGGGAAAAGGAAGATAAATGACAGTGAAATTATTAAAGAATAACTAAGTTGTTGCTGATTAATTTTATTACAAGTTGTGGAAACCAAGAAACATTCCAACTGTTTTGGTTCAACTTTGGTTGAGCATTTTGCTTTATAGGAAGGGATGGCAGAGGAGATGTGTCTTGGAGGTGAATTTTTAAATTATGTGACAGAAAGACAATTATTGTTTTAACTTTTCCTTCCATTAAGCATGCCCAAATGGTTATCTTTGAAATCTATCTCTCTCCCACATATTGATGGAACTTTATGAAACTTAGTCAACTTGTCTAAGTTGGAAGATTTCTTGATGTGAAATTTCATGCATTTTGCCTGTTTTTTCAGAACTAAAACCTATTTTTCTCCAAAACTTACAAACATACATACATTTTTTGAGTCTTGTTGTGAAAATGACGAATGCCAGATTTGGTTAGAATCAGTCCAAAAATGGAATATTATTATTAGATAGGAAAATAGTGACAAAAATTCCTATTTTGAGAAAAGCGCATTTCATTTTTTTTTTTTTAAAGGGAAAAATTGACATGGAGAATTTTTCATCTGGCGTTTATTGTCAAAACAATCTTTTATTCAGATGTTAGCCCTATGTCCATGACTTCTGTGTGTTTTTTTGCCCTCTCCAATTCTTATTATTTCTCAAATTTTGTTCCCTACCCCATTTTACCATAAGGCTCTCATACTTTTGGATTCTTAAGGGCCTGCATGTGGCCTCCGTATCTTTCTCTGTCAAAACTATTGGCAGTTACTCCACATTGTGCTCTACACCAGCAGAAATAAAAATGAATTTCATTGCAGATAGGAGTTGCAATTCATTTTAGAGATCCTGGTGAAAATTGGTGATATTCTGTGTGCTTGTGAGTCTATTTCTTGGCTCAGAGTAGTCATCCAGTGTCCATCTCTGGCACTGGGACTCAGGATATTGCTAGGACTCAAGTCTTTGATGCATTCATTTGCTTGTATCGAGTCAAATAGTGATGATCTACATGTACTACAATATCAAGCAAGTACTGGAGTCAAATCCTGCTTGACAGTGGGTGGGACACCTGTTGAATGACCATTGGTAAAACAATATTAAAATGAACATATACACTCTTTAATATTATTTTTTATATTCGGAAAAGGCAGAACTTTAATGAGAAAAAATAAACCCAAAATCAGATTTTTTTTTAGCAAAAAAAAAACATTTTTCAGGACACTTCCCACCAATTCCCCCCTTTCCCCTCATAAAGAAAGTGGGATATATGCAATATTTTGTTTTGTTTGTATTTTGTTTGTTTTGTTTTTTTAAATAACAAAACAGAAAACAAAAACCATTGACCAATCTAACTTGAACAATTTTGACAATCGTTTGAAATTGGTAAAATATAAAATGTTTTTATTTTTTCACCAACAGTTAATAAGTTATGGAGGAAAATGTTAAAGAATACAATAGTTCTCATTAAAATCTGAGTGTGAAATAGAAGAGGAAATGTGGAACTGAGTGAAAGATAGCCACTCAAAGTGAGGCAAACAATTTTGAGAAAAATTTGGATGGCTCAACTGTTTCAGCATTTTTCAGTTTGAAAGGAAATGAGAAATTCATTTTTTTTTTCTTGGACAAATTGTTCTGCTCAGATAAAAAGCAAAACAATATAAATTAAAAGCGGTTATAATGCATTATATTTGCAAGTTTTGTTTTCAACTTCTTGAATGGACTTCTTCAGGATTCCTCTTACTTTTTTGATTGAGTGAACAGATGTTTTCTTATATCTTGAAAAGTGTCAGTTTCAGAGATTTGTTATCATTTTGTATTAGTTCACTTTGATTCTCATTTCATAAGGCATTGATAGGTAACTGAACATTAAATTACTTCCAACTTACATAAATAAGGGTAAATAAGGATAGTACGTGTATAAAGCCATAGTTGCTAAAGCTTCCGTTGTTAGTGCTAATGATGATGTCTAGTGAACTATAGGTTACATTGATAGGGAAATCTCTGTTGCAGTGAAAAGGGAAGTTTTCTTGTAATCTCAAAAAAAAAAAAAAGATGTGGTTCTTACAGTTTCGTCTATATTGTAAAATGCTATACATTGCAATCTTAGTCATGTGACATATTGTAAAATGCTATACATTGCAATCTTAGTCATGTGACATATTCTTTATTTAACTTTTGAAATTTAGAATGGAAATTGCTTATTGTTGGTATAAAGGCTTCAATAGATTTAATGCTCTATTTGTGAGATGCTTTGTGAAACTGAAATGCTTTGAGTAATTTAATTTTTAAATGATTTCAATAATCACTTAAGGGGATAAGCGGGTGAAAACTTCAGATTGTTATTTCACCAGACTAAGAAGAGAAACTTTGACATGTTGTTGTGTATGACTGGGAAAGATGTTATTCACTTTCAAATTAAAAAAAAAAAAATGGTTTCCATGGAAACGGTGGCCATCTTGAAAAAAACACTAATCGTAGAGTCTTAAAATTTCAAAAACTACTTTAT
>JBCEWB010370586.1:838-21079 GCA_039654565.1 Peronia peronii
CCCCCCCCCCCCCCCCCCCCCCCCCCCCACACAAAACTACGGCGACAGAACGCCTTTTTCCCCAGGAAAACTTCTGTTTCTAGAATTATCTCGAGCTAGGTTTGCGTGCTCTCTTTCATATTAACTATATTATAGCTATATGACCAAATACAGTTTATTTATTTGCTTGTTTGTTTTTACAATACGATGATGTAGCGTGTATACATGTAGAAATAATTAAAAGTGTGATGAAAACTGTGTTTTGTGGGAGTAAGCAAGAAAAACGGGAATGCTCAGAATGGTAGCCGTATAATTTCTAACCGGGTCTTTTTGAAATCACAGTGCGTAAAACGTAGTGGTGATCATGACGTTTGACGTAGCAATTAAGGCTTGACAGTAATTATCACACACACACACACACACACATACACACACACACACATACACACACTTACAAAGAAAAATGTCAAATGAATTTGAAATTTTTGTTCACATGAATGTCTTTTGTTTTGACTCTTTCCCCCCCCCCCCCCCCCCCTCGTTGTTCAGATTTGGGTTTAATTTATGTCCAGAAATGTCTGTCTACATTGAACAACAAATTAATGTAGATCATTTCCTTGATTACGTAAGAGCTCCGAGGAAAGAAAAAGATGGTTGTTTCTAAGGCAGACTATTAGAAAATCTAAGAAATTTGATTATATTGGTGAGAATATACGTTTCTGCACACTACTCTTTCCTCCCTCCTTTTTTTCATTACCTTAAAATAAACATCAATGTTATTGAATCTGTAATATCGATTGACTACTACTGATTTGATTAATTAATTTATAATTATGTTTTATTATTTATCGTTTATTTTTTATGTATTATTTATTTATTCATTTAAGTATTCAATCTTTATGCGTGTGTGTCCATTTATTTGTTTATTTAATTATTTGTTATCTATTTGCTTTTTTTATTGATTAATTAATGGATTAATTAATGCTTTTTGTTGTGTAGTTAAGTATTAATTTTACATATTTTTTTTACCGCTTTCTTATCATTCTTTCCCGAAGATTAAGTATTTTGAAAAACATTACATCAGACTTTTTTTATTACATGAAATATTCAAGGATGTAAGGGACTAGCTGGAATATCAGAAAAAGAAGGATCTGGCTTTTACTTTTCGACATTGGAATAGCCATGGAATGGCAGAAAATATCTACCAGATTAGCCCGTGAAAGATTCCTGTGTATTCGCACTTACGTGGGTAGTCCGGGGGGAAACTCTTTCATTGAAAACTTTGACAGTATTTCTCACCTACGCTTCCGCTGATCAGTACTTTCTGGCATATCTATGAGTCTGTCATTCACAAATCGCATGCAGAAACTTTGTCCTTTATGGAGATTGTAACAGATTACCGTGACCTTTCGTGCAACTTGATGATTGTAACAGATTACCGTGACCATCGTGCAACTTGATGATTGTAACAGATTACCGTAACCATCGTGCAACGTGATGATTGTAACAGATTACCCTGACCGTTGTGGAACTTGATGACTTTTGCTTGAACATTTAGGCTCACGTAGTCTTTGATATGTATATATTATATGGTATCGCGATTTTTCTTTGGCTTACCATAATCAAAACATTTGTTTCCGTCTGTGCGCAGATTGCACGGAGATTAAGGAATACGGTCATTGATGTTGTTCCAAGATCAGATTGTGAAAAGATACGAGAATAAAAAAACAAAACAAAACAAAACAGATGAGCATTAATGTGAAGTCATTGCTTTTTTGTCACATTTCTCTATCAAGTGATTTTTCGTACTTTATTCTTTTCTTTCTGTCACACTTCCCTTTATGTCTGGCCATGCCTCCAAAACTTGCCTCCTTACAAGACCCAGAAAAACAGGGATTTCAAAATGTGAAGTGAGTAGACTCGTGAAGTTGCGACATTGTGGCCCTCAGAACCTCTCAGTCTGGCTAGGTGACCGTCTCTCCCAGGAGGTCACTGTCGAGTTATGCCTGCCGTTGGTCCGAGGCCAGGCGCTAACCCCTCCACACACACACGCCAAGCGGCTGGCCCTCCGCGCTAATGCGTCCATTTAAACATGGACAATCTTTTGCTCAAACAAATCTTCCCAAGACGTTTGCAAAAGTCATGAATAGTGGCGCCGGAGAGGGATGCTTAAGATGTATCCAGTGTTCTGTTCCTGTGTGTGTCCACCGCCCCCTCTCCTCTCCCTTTCACTCTAACCCCTGCCCATTCATTCATGTTGCAACTGACTTCTTTAGAAAACTCGGAGATGAGGTAAAAGAGGTAAAGACGTGGCCAGAAGAAACAGAAAAAGAAAGGAGGATGTCCGTTTGACGGTAGGCTCCAGCCAGGCTTTTTACACATTTGCACATATAAAAAAAAAGGACAAAAATTCATTCAGTTTTACTTTCCACAACACATGGAGAGAAATCTAAGATATAACAGAACTTTCAGATTGTGGTGTGGTTATCTATCATTTTTTTTCTTTGTTTGGATCTTCATATTTGCATGGAATTTCGCGGTCTTGCCCGATCATCAATTTTTTGGTTATAATATCAGTTTTGGCCAGTTTTCCTATTGTGTTCGACATGATTGCAGACAAGCAAAACTAATTTGATGAATCATTCCAGGTGAATATCTCAAATGGAATATTACTCTTTATCTTATTTATATTTCCTAGAAGAAACTGCTAAGTTAAGTTTGATCAATCTTATTTCAGTTGACGGCTTTTAAGGTTTTGTTTTTTTTTTCTCAAAACCGATGGATGGCAACATTAGTCAACATTAGTTATGGGCACTTTGAAACAGCACACGGTCTGTTCCTATCTATAGACATTCACCTTCCATGTTTACCACAATACATTTGTTTTTTTTAAAGGCTGTAAATGCAGTTATTGTTTACTACTCTGCGGTTGACATCGGATTTGGACGGTGTAATCACTTTGCTGAATCTCGCCGTCAGTGTTCCGTTACTTGGCTACTTAAGAACTTCTCCTATGACAGATGTAAGTCAGCTATAGGGAGCAATTAGAAAATTGTCTGTCACAGTTTGCTGCAGTTTCAACCCTCAGCGAGGAATACTCCACCTCTACGGACGTTAGCCATGGTGAATGTTTTCTCCAGTTTTATTTTCCACTGGATTGAAGTTCAGATTCTTCAAGTTTACAAAATGTTCATTAATTTTGTTTTTGTGGCAAAGAGATTCTCAGTTTTATGGATGGTATTTCTAACATCAGGCAGGTAGGCTGGAAGTTTATTTAATAATTTATTCTTTTTGATTTGTAAATGACCTGTCATTTCTAGAAAATCTGGCGACCTGAAAGCTAAATAGGCTTATATGAGTTTAGATCATTTTCATGAGCATGGATTTAGCGTGAAGTCTTTTGTGATAGTATTCAAAATTTCTCTCAGGATCTGATTTTTAGCCCATTTTTAACTTTTGTGGCCAATAATGTATGGTTTGATCTAACTATTGAACAAATAGAAGGTCAGATTCGAAATTAGCCAGAGAGCTTTGAAGAAAATTTTCATTCTCATTTTATTTGATATCAGTCTGGTCAAATGTGAGTATTTGTTGTTGTGTACATTGATGTATGTGATTTTCAGTTTGTTTGCTCGTCTCTTTATTTTTTGGGATGAAAAAGGTTTTAGAGTGAAACAAAAAAAAAAAGAGGGGGAGAGGGATGGGAGGGGGCAGTAAGGGATCGTTATGGTCACCCCCCTCCGCACACACACCTATGTTTTTGTGGATCAGAGGATATTCGAAAGAGACGGGTTTACGGAGGACGAATCTGGCCAGAGAGTTGTCAACACACTGTCCTCAGTACCATTGAACCTTTTATAGTCTAATTGTTTCATCATATTTAAAGCTACTTCTGGTCTTTAAGAATTTAGACACACTAATTTCTTACCTGGTTATTAAAGAAAAGATCTATACATATTGTTTTGAGTACATTGAAGGTATCTTAGCGATTACTGAACAATACAGAAGAATTGTATTTGGTGGCATTTTGCTAGTTTGTCCTCTCGACTGCTGCTGTTCTTCCTGCTTCTCTCCACCCCCCCCCCCAAACCTTTCACACTTTCTCACCGTCTATCTCAGAATGCCAAAACACTTTCAGGTAGTTCCATTTTATCTCTTCATATGTTTCTGAATCCCTCCAGAAACATTTTCATGTTGTATGACCTCATCAGGAAGGACAGCCTTCATCACAGTTTCCGCCATCTTCCTATTCTTCGTACTATGGAAACTTTCTCCGGCTATCCAGGGTTAGGAGGAACATTGTGAGTTAATACACAGTGTATATTTTGCACAGCTTCTTTTGCTGGAGCGGACTGTGACTTTTTTTGTTGTTTTTTTTTACCTACTAGGATCTATTGTGTCTTTGGTTAGTGAAAGGAACAGGAATCGTTGAGACCTCATCTGTCATCTGTCACTCTAAATTGTCTCTTTTCTCAGTTACCATGAAATTATTCTGTTTTCCTGCTATGTTATTGTCTATTTGGGATCACATATTGTCATTTGCCAGTTCTATCTTTCCTTTCTACGTAAGGTATGGGATCATTGACTCTCTTTGGTTGAAGAAATGCCACGATTTTATATGAATATGTCAATGCGGAAGGATCACTAGACAGGCTATGATATGATTTCTTTGTAAGCCTACGAAAGCTAGAAACAACTAGCCTAACATAAACTCAATTATGCTTATCCAGAAAAAAAAGTACGACAAATTAAAACAAAGTATAACACAGGGAAAAGCCCATATTGCTTATTTGTGAATTTGTTTTTAGGGCAGTTTGTATAAATGGCAATAATTGCATGTAATATAATTCAACAAGATTGAACTTGACTTTTTGTAATTACTCTATCGTAAGTTCACATAAAGAAGAGTTCGGTGAATTTGATTGTGTTTATTTTCTTCACTTTGATATACTCCTTTTGCTCTTTCACTCATTCCTGACCCCTGCCCCGCTTTGCTCGACCAGTCCCCCCTGACCTCTGATTTTTCCAACAACGAACATCAAACCAGTGACTGACTTTGGAGCTGCCCTAGAGATTTGATTACCTTCATTCATATTTTTGCACATTTCATTACAAGTTCATGTTGATCTTTATTTTTTTTTCGGGATTTATGGCAGTCTTTGTCATCGTTCGATAGAGGCCAAAATAATGCGATGACACGAGGCCTTTAGAAAAATTGTAATTAGCGATGAAACGAAGGTCTGTTTTTCCCGACGGTGTCTCGAGAGGCAGCCGCCAAATTTGGTCACGCATTGCTGCACCACAGTGGGTAAGAATAGGTTTGTAATTAGCGGAGAAATTCTTTCTTGCCTGATAAACATCACCTTTTTAGACCACGATGAAAAGACAGATAAACAGCCCCATAACGCATTCATACTACGTTCACAATTAGTCCATCTTTCACATTTAGCCTAGTGGTAATTATGTCATCATCCTCTACTGGGAAATTGACGTCCAGCTTTATATCATCTATTTCTGTATCTTTCATTTGAAACCATTTTTATGTTGTGTAAATTAAACCTACCATTGCATAGAATAGAGGTTTCAATGAATGAGACATTTTTACGATCTATGCACTGTCGAAAAACACAGCTGGATGAGCTGTGATACAAAAGACTCCAATATCATGCACAGTTTCATAGGAGGGGCTTTATCGAATTGATGAAAGATCTCAGAAAGGGCAATCCAGCCATATTTGTGTCCTAAAATTCCGTGTCTAAATAATCTCTATCTGATAAGTTTAAAGTCCAGCATTGAAGTTGCTGTCATAACTGAGTTATTTGCTTTGCTAAGGCTGAAATATCAGGTCTTGGTCTTTATGGGTTTCATGATCACCTTAATTTGTGTATCCAAAAGTGGTCTAACACTATCACTTTATTTCTGGGCGAGCTATTCGAAAAACGCTTTAAACATAATTAAATTTTTACATGGCATTTTCAGACTGCGGTTTTTTGTTTTTGTTTTTTGTTTGTTTGTTTTTTTTTTACCCGAACATTTTCTGAAGAAATGTTTCTCTCTACTTACACTCAAGCTTTGCCATTTATGAACCTATTTGTTTTTAACATTTTTCTATATTTTTTGTGAGTCTGCATAATTGCTGCTGAGACAATGGCTGCGTTGGGCAAGAAACCATCGTTGAAATAATGTGGAGACTCTGGATGTGAAGTGTTCGGGGATCATGGGTGGCTATAAAACTTGTTCCTGTCCAGATGTTATCAGCTCCTTCACGTTGTCTGTCCCCATTCACGCTACAGCGACATCTCCTGTCTCTTGGCCTTGTCTTCCATTTGCTTGGACTCTTG
Organism: Peronia peronii; assembly: GCA_039654565.1. Classification (NCBI taxonomy): domain Eukaryota; kingdom Metazoa; phylum Mollusca; class Gastropoda; order Systellommatophora; family Onchidiidae; genus Peronia; species Peronia peronii. The sequence continues at coordinate 7,159 of JBCEWB010370586.1, forward strand.
TCTCTAAGTACTACGTTACGTTCCATATACGTCTTTCAACCTCCTGGTGGAGGTTGTCTCGGCTAAGTACTAGACGGATTTGTCATCACATCCCAACAAACATATAGTCAAAAACTAAAAAAAAAAAAAAAAGAGAGAGAGAGAGAGAGAGACACACACAAAAGTGGCTTACAAAGGAGTTTGTAACAAAGACATCACAGTAGCATTTTACGTTCTATAATACGTCTTTCAACCTCCTAGTGGAGGTTATTTCGAACAGTAGCATTACTTCGAATCAACAGAGGATTTCAACAACATAATAATATTATGTTGATGTCATCAGTCATCAGTTTGTCATTACCACCGGAGCGGTGTTGTCGCTGCAGTCAGTGACATCGATAGGACAATATTCGCCTTCAACTGTTCTGATCTTCACAAGCTCTGTTGACTTCATAGATTCTTACTCCGCTAGATTTGGCGATGTGGTCAGTGAGAAAAACTGATGACGTGCTTCTTTTTCTTTTTGTCTCTGTCTTGCCTTTAAAAAAAGACTTCGTAAGGTTTGCCTCTTGATTCTTTAGCGCATGGCTCACTTATCGCTGTTTTCTTCCATTTATTATTGATATAAACTTTCTTTGTACTGATTCTTTCAATGCCTTCATTTGTTCCACTGTCTGTCCAACTGACTCTGAGCAACAGAATCAGCTGTTACGACTGCATTTTTATTGTATTGTTCCTTATCAGCAGTCTGGAGTCGTTTCATTATAAAATATATGTACTTATGACTTCCTTACTTGTCTGTGCTTTGAAGTTTATCATAATAATATATTTATACAGACATACAATACAGGGTCTAAGAGCTTTAATTTATTATTACTCTGACATACTCAGGACAGACACATGTTCTCAGCTTCCCGGAAAATATTCACGGCGGCTGCCTGTTAGACGTTCAAATACTTATCAATCTATCAATAACCAATAATATTCTCTGCCCAAAGTCAGGTATCAATTTTAACCAGAGTCCAGCCATGAAATATGTGTAAATTGTCTTCTTCAAGGACAAAATGTTACCTTATACTCCGCTTTTCAGCCACCTGTGGACAAAATGTCGGGAGCCATCGGTCTTCGGGTCTCGAACCCTGAACTGCGGATCCTGAGTCCGACGGTTCAGCTACTAGGCCACTGCTTGCCGTGATTGCCTCAATAGGCTGTAACGTCTTAAAGGAACAAAATACATAAGTTGGTGTCTTCAAGATCGATGTGACGTCACAGACGGAGTCACCAACAGCTTCCTCCTTTCCTCCCAGTTCTCAGATACTCGTAAACAGTAACATTTGCTAAATGTGAGACCAGTCCATTCACTGATATTGTCCTCCCGTCTATTTCTCTGTCTTCCCCATCCTTCTGTTCATCGCACAGATCAATGTAGAATGAAATAATTGTCAACATTCATCCAGTATTGTCACCATGTTTACAGAGTTAGTTCAAAAGAAGTCTATATAGATGCATAAATTGAATACACGATGTTTGATTATGATCAGTATGGATACGTCAGTTCTAAGCTTTTATATTTAATTCATTTTTACACTCCATTTTTTTTTTGAGATGCAAACTACTCTTATAGTTATTGACATTTGTTTTACCTTTTATTCGAAGTCTCGACATTCGCGTCGAATACAGTATTTTGCAACTGATGGGCGATTCCCCAACCATTACTGGAGCTGCATCACTGTGTGTATGTCTGAGATATTTGTACTTAACAGGGCGACATCGGACATGCCGGCTACGTTCACACAATGGGATGAATGTTCCGTATGGCTTCACTTCATACTGACATCTATACCTGTCTGCTCCTAATTACACACCTATTGTTCTTAGCTACAATACAAGCCTTGGTTGATGCATGATGAGGGTTTTTTTCAGTCAAACTACACAGTAAAATAGAGGCATGGGTTACCGTCTTTCAAAATCAGGTTTGGGAAAATAATATAATTGCTTTTTTATTTTTTAATCCAAGAAGGCTTACAGTCATGGCGTGTTGTCTTATGAATTATCTTCTTAATGTCCTCAATAAGAGATGACTAAAAAGATGGATAGATAGATCAATGGACAAATAGATAGATAGACAGACAGTCAGTTATACTGACAGATTGATAAGCAAACAGATATTAGGGATGGATAGATGAATGGATGGATGAATGGATGGATGGATGGATGGATGGATGGATGGATGGATGGATGGATGGATGGATATATCCGGTGGGGAGATGGGGATAGACAACAGACTGTCATGATGAGATGAACAAGTCGTTTTGTTCCACATGAAAAGTAAGGGAACAAATATTACTGGTATCATCATGGTCATTCTCAGTTCATAGAAATATCGTGAATTTTAAGTCAATCTGTAACTAAATCAATGGCTTCAACACTTTAAAATAAACAAGAAAACTGGAAAATTTATGTCAGCTGAAATTGCAGAAAATATTGACTCTTTTTTAGTGTCCTCATCATTTTATACAAAAACTAGAAGAAGAACTCACGGCCTCCATGGCAGATTTAAAAACAAAAATATAGATCAAACCGATATTGTCCTGCGACATCTCGATGTTGATAGCTCGTATGGTTATACTGAATGTTACTCAAAGAAAACTCAAAGTTTTGGTGTTTTGATCGCGTCACGTTATCGAAGGTACAATTCGGATCAAACTCTCGCGAGTTTACTCTTCAATTATTATCGCCTTTTTAGAATAACGTCAAACATAGTAAGTGTTTTTCGGCTTTTTATAAGTAGAAACCCAGATCATTGTGCAACGATTCTGTGTGCCATGTTTCATATGGATACATTCAGTAGTTTTCGAATCCATAACCTTTTATGGGTTTTGTTGCAGATTTATAATAATAGATGTCTTGGAATCAAAGCCGACTGTCTAGAGGCGACTAACCATATACGTCAAAAAAAGGCCAAATAAAACAATATGAAGAACTTGATAGTAAGCAAATTGATATCGCTGGCCAAATTCTAGGACGCAATTGGCTCTTCGCCAGAGCAATTATCGTTTCTTTTATGGAAAGGGTCACAAAATGTAACACATGGTTGGCCAACTGGTAACTAACCCAGTACATAAAAAGAAACCAACAACAGCCTGGACAATTAAAAACGTTACTGAAAAAAAAATACACTGATGAAACAGATCAAATTGTCGAACCGGGTTGATTCTCTTTACAAGGGTAGATGTTTGAATAACAAGGGGGAAAAAACGAGTAATCGTCAAGTAACTAGATAACATATCAGTTGTAACAAAACATGAAATGTGCTAAAATAATGGAAAAAAAAACGAGACATTTTCGAAACTTATCGTCTTTATCTGCATTGTCGTCATCATTTGTGATAAATATTTTGATTGTTAAGACAGATTGTCAGTAGGTAATTAAGTAAATTCATGAAAAGAAACAAGGAATAATCTGGAAAATTGATATACTGGAAATGAAATAACTGGATGGAACTCACTAAAGTTTCAAGCCAGCTTCGTCAGGGCAACAAAGATCATCATTATCATCATCACAATCGTCACCGACATCATCTTTGCCTGTCATTGCCTTCTTTCATCCAATCTCTTCTCCTCTAACTCATCATCAGTGTTATGTTACACAAATTTCTTATCCTTAAAAACAGAGACTATCAAGACGTAATAAGAGACCTCAGTATGTTCCTTTATCAAAACTGTTCAAAAACGAACCAGTATAATTATATGTGATGCGACACGACAAAATCAGGCGCTCGTCAAACTGAGGCGACCAGAGAAATCACGTATTTTTCGATAACGAATGAAATTTTAACGTACTTTTTTTTTTCTTCACAGCAATATTTTTGTATCAATCTAAAAATGCATTTCAGAGTTAAATTTGCTGAAACAGATTGAGTAAAAGCCCAAAAATTGTAAACTAGTGACATGGCACAATAAAGATTAATAAGGATTAACAAAAGTGATTGGCCATTTTCTCACTGTTGCTGCAGCAACAGGTTACACCCATCATCTTTATTTGCCAAAATCTCGACTTCTACTTAAGGTAGAACAAAATTTTGTTCACACACAGAGAAGGAAATACATAACCTTCATAGTGATGCCAGTTTTAACTCTATATGCTCAAAATTTGACGAGAGCCTGATTTCATCGTGTCGCATCCCAAATGTATTCCAACTTCTTCGGGTCGTTGTCTTGCAGTTTTAACGATTGCTATTGTTGAAAATGTTTGAGGATAAAATGCCTGGTCCTTCTGTGGAAGATACAGACTCGACGTCTTCTTTTCCCCTATATTCCGAGTTTGAGGAGTGTCCATAAGATCTGAAACGTTTCTATATAATGTTCTTTGTAAACAAGCTTGCTAAAGAGATCACTGTCTCATCACGCTTTCTTTTATTTCAATTTCAGAATTCTATTTACAGTTGTAACTATGCAAAAATGTCAGCAAGTTAATAGCTCTGTCTCAAAGACTGGTTAGGATCAAAATATCTAAGAGTTATTTGTCATCGCTATTAGTAGCACTTGTGGAGAACTATCGAAAGCCTTCATAATTATCTCCTGTGTTTTTGCATGGATTTTCCACATGTTGGGACCAGTTTCTATATCCACATATCCTGGCAAGGAAATACTTAGACCTAAGCTGTAGTTTGTCGTTCACGCATGATTGAGACGTTTGCAGTGCAGAATGTTTGTGTCTTAATTTCATTTGTTAAGACATCAGACTCCGGGTTTGTGACACTGTCGAGTCTCGTGAAAGAGGGAGACAGGCTTGTGTCTAGGGAAGAGAGGGACTGTGAGAAGGGCAGGGGAAGGGGGGGGGGGGGGGGAGAGAGGGCACATTTGGGTCTGTACGGACCATTTACTGGAGCATGAGGAATTCTAATCAGCCACAGGCAATGTGTCACCGCTCGTTAGGCTCGTTAAGGCAAGCTCAGCTTTAATCGTTCTCGGCGTTGACCATGTGGACTAATGGATTGATTGATGGATGGGTGGATGGATGGATGGATGGATGGATGGATGGATGGGTGGATGGATGGATGGATGGATGATTGGTTGGATGGGTAGATGGATGGATGGATGGATGGATAGATGGATGGATGGATAGATGAATGGTTAGATGGATGGATGGACAGATGGATGGATGGATAGGTGGATGGATTGATGAACGGATGGATGGATAAATGACTGGATTATGGATAGGTGGATGAATGAGTGGATGAATGAATGGATTAATGGATAAATGAATGGGTGAGTGATGGACGATGGCAAGGGGAGAGAATGAATGGCTGGATCAGTGGCAAGACGGTTCAGTAGATAATGAATTGATAAAAAGGACAGATCCCACAGACAGACAGGCATAGAGGGATGGACATAACATGTACATTACACACATACATACTATGCATACTCGTACATACTGCCGAAAATAAATCGAAGAGATGACGACTTGGGAAGAAACTTGTTGGAAGCGAAGGTAAAGAAAGGTTGCTCAAGTACAGCCAACACACACACAGACACACACACACACGATATCAAGGCTTTTTTGCGTTTACTATTTAACCACCCCTTGATTGAGATCCTTTGCATTGCTTTGTTACCTGAACCGTTTGGCAGTTATGTATCTCCACACAAATTATGGTAGGCTTGGTTTTGGCACATATCAAGGCGATCGAGGGGTAAGGCGCCACCTTTTCAGTGGTGATATCACTGGCTCGAATCTACTAGTAAAGTGGGTAGATTCGAACTTCATTTATCATGGTTGAACAGCCTCCAGCTTTTTCGACATTTGATCCGATGTTTAGCCTTCTCCTCATATAAGGGCGAAAATATTTGACTTTCGTATGTGTCTGTAATGTAAATAAAATCTGTTCAAGAGAAGGCGGCCGTAACGTTGTCCGGAAAAAAATTCTTTTAAGATCTAAACAATTCTACTCAATTTCTTCCTATCAAAACTGTGCTCTCATTAATTTTGAAGCCAAAGCAATCCTATTTTAAGGACCGAAAAGCTACGTACAAAAATAACAATGATAATAAAAATCTACAGATATTTTATGGCTCGTCAGTGTCATGTAGGAACTGAACTTAGAGGCCATCCTATTGGCAATTTAAACTCCAACTCCAATAATTCGGTATTGTTCCCTTGTGATTACATTTTTGCATTCCCAATTTTAAATACTGTGCAGTGTAAAATAATAATAATAAATTATAAAAACATACCCTTGTCCCCCTTTTGGTGAACTAGCCGTTTTAATTCGCCTTTTCGTGGCCATACCTTTGAATCTGGAGACTTGTCATAACTAAAAAAGGTCGTTATCTTGACTCGGCCAGTGACCTCTTCATGGATACAGTTTGTCATCTTACTTGTGAGCGTATGTTAAAGAATCCCAGAAAAGGACGTCTACTCCTGGAATCCGTATGTCATCTCATGAAAACTTACAGAGACCTTGGTCTTAACTTGTACGCTAAATGATCATGGTTTTATGCCTTGTTAGAGAAAAATCACAGCTGTATGTTTAGACTTCCAAAATGATGTGATGTTGTAGGCAGAGTGCGTTTATGAAATTGATTTGGATACTCTGAACCACATTCTGAATCCATGCTCAAAAGAGATAGAGGGCTGTGTAGGCCAGTGGGCAAGTCTCCAGTTTCACGGCTCTGTTTTAAACAACAAGATACTGGACAGTTCCCTGCTTGTCATACTTTTCTTTCTACGTATTCATTCTATTATATATGATTGAGGACTGTCATATAATTAATAAAACGTTTTTATTTTAGTTGTGATGCTGACATGGAGATGATGACAACCTCTGCCGTGGCCCGACCTGCTTACAAGAAAATGGCCGAATAGTCTTAATTAGAAAGAATGAAAGGCCTACAAAAACTTAACCTTAGAAGAGCACATTTCTCTTCCCACGCAGCATGATTAAATCCCTAAATTTATCAAATCTTTATCATGATTTGGCCAGATGTACAGAAGGTCTAACACAATTTTAAGCTGACAAGAAAAAAAGGGATTATCCCCAAACTGACGGACAGGCAGAGAGAACCGCTGTAAATTTATCACAACAGAGTTAAACAAATTCCTGGAATTCTCGCACTTTGAAATAAACCCTTTGATCGAAATGGCACATGGCAGTGGCAAATTTTATACTTTCTGAAGACGGCGCAACTCAAATTTCAGAATAAGAGCTCCTGCCATATATAAGACGAACGCACGATTCGAATTTGATTAGAGAAGTAAGGTACCCAGAGGTGAGGGCTCTAAATTTCCGGGCTTTGACACACACAACTGGTAAAATCGAAGCCAATATCAGCCGGGGCATTGATAAGCGCTTGTTTATCGACACAAGGGCTCTTCAGCTCAATTGTATGCCAATAAAGCGATCCGAGCGCCTATTACCGCGTAAAGACAAAGCGGCTATAAATCGCGGCCAAGCCGGGTGATTGCTTTCCACCACGTGTTGGCCTGTCCAAACTGTCGGGGCTGATATCGCCTGTTAGCCAGCCAGACCTGGACAGCACTGGAAACTTCTAGAAATTGAAATAAGTGTATGTATTTGGTGGCACGAGGGGGTGGGTGGAAAAGGGGGGAGGGGGGGACAGAGAATACAATGGAGAAGGAAGAAAAGAAAAGGGATTGTAAAAAGAGATGAAGTCATGACCGTCGCAGATTAGACGTTTTGAGATAGCAAGCTCTAAAACATTGGCTACGCACTATAGACTGCTAGAGTTCTTTGTCACAGAGTAGTAGTTTTTCCGATAGAAAGTTCTAATACATTTGCTACACGACTGTGTCAGCTCTGCTCCGCTCTGTTTTAAACACAAGATACTGGACAGTTCCCTGCTTGAAATGCTTTTCTTTCTACGTATTCGTTCTATTATATATGATTGAGGACTGTCATATAATTAGCAAACCGTTTTTATGTTGATTTTTCAATGTACCAAAATAAATAAATAAATAATAAAGAAGTGAATAAATAAAAATGTAGATGTGTTTGTTTCTTCAATGGAATGAGTTAAGCAAAGGAACTTTGTATTGCATTGTTTGCTTCAGAGCAAGTATGTTAGCGTAATTGGTTGGACACAAAATGTTTCTCATGTTTGTATTGATATAAGACAGACAGAAGAAAACTCACTGAAATAAGACACCAAGTGGAAACAACGGTCGATAAAGTACTGGCATCAACTGCCATCAAATCTGCATTGCTGGAGTCATCAGATCTGTCACAGGTGGTGTGTGATGTGTAAATCCTTCGTAATGTCTCCATGGCTTCCCGCCTACCGCGCTTGCTTCTATGAAAATAGAAACTCAAAAGGGAATAAGTTTTTTGTTTTTCTTAAGCCTTTCAGTCCTAAGAAAGTAGGATTATCTCGGCTTTTTAAGAGGTTGCCTGTTTTTGCTGGGAATTTTTGTGGGTAGAAATTTGGAATTCGGAAATTTTGCCCGGGCAGCGGCACGCAACCTACTCGTTCATCGATTTTGAACTGCCAAGGGTTCTTTATCGTGCCTAACGTACATACGGGATCTCCGAAATATATTCGCCCTTATCCGAGAAGGCTAGACGCCGGGCTTCCCTACCCACTGGAAGCCAGGGGACGGTTGAGTCACTGAAAAAATGCGGGTTTTCGATCTTCGTGTCCTTCCATCCCCCGATGCAGGACCCGCGAGTCGATCCCGGCTTGTTTCCTCCATGAGCAGACGCCAAACCACAGAGCCACTGCGTCCCCCAAGGGAATGTGGAAAGGAGAGAAAGCCGTGAGAGAGAAACAGCCGGGCGGAGGTAGGGGAGGGAGGGACGATAATTGCTACTTTGTCTTATAGCAAAAAGAAAGAATGGGAGAAAGAAAGATGGATGGTTTGAAAGAAAAGGACAATGACAATGAAAATAACTGAATAAAGTAAAGTCTGGGTTTCTGCCCAACGCCTTAAGTATCAGTCTGAAAAATATCTATATGTATGCGTGGGTTATCTACTGAACACGTTCGATGTCTGACCCAGTACAGGACAGACTGAGAGAGTGGGAAAGAGAGAGAGAAAGAGAGAGAGTGCAGCTCAGAATCCAAGTGGGTTGGTTTCTGTCATAGAGCCAGTTCTGTGAGAGATAAAGTGACAGCTGGGCTTGTCTTGTCTTCAGGTTTCAGAGCCAGCCGCAGCACCAGTCGAGATCCAGAGGGCTGTGTGTGTGTGTGTGTGTGTGTGTGTGTGTCTGTGTGTGTGTGTGTGAGCGTGTATGTGTCTGTGTGTATGTCAGGATGTGTGACGCAGTAGACACACCACTGTCTGTGGGAGGGACAGAGAAACAACAGTCGCTGTCATGTAGAGTACACATACACATTTATCAAGAGTTCATTCGATTATCAATACCAGATGTGCCAAGCCGGCGAGGTGATTAAAAAGAAATCATTCATTATACTCTCCACTGGAATTTCCTTTACGTACAATACACTGTATGATGAGGCAATATTGACATTATATCACACAGAGACATAAACTGTTATCTATCCAACATGAAGAGATAGCAATACGTCACCATGGTAATCCAGACACTCGAGTACTTTCCATTTGTATCTGAAGAGCCCACAATAAATAGTCTATGCATTATTATTGATACTTTGTAATAATATATGTGGGCAAAGTGGGGTTCAGTATTAGCAAATACAAGTGGTATTTTTACAGGTGTGAAGATAGTTGTAGGAAAGTTTGTATGAGAACCATTCTTACACTCAAAGGAGCTGCTTAATTGGACTGATTAGTTACTGGAGCCTAAAGGTTTGAACAGCTTCTACAAGTAGCCATGCGAGGACAAGGAGAAGTTCCCCAAATGGAAATGCCGAAGGAGAGCAAAGCGCTAAAAGAAACTGAGAACTCAAATGCCCTGGACAGGCATTCAGACTTAGAAAGGGCACTACAGACAGCTGAAAGCGGTCAAAATACAAAAAAGATATTATAAAACACTTTGTATGGCAGAATTCCACAGGGTGGTGAAAGACAGAGAAAGATGGAGGAAAGTGGTTAACACGTCTTCACAGGTGCCCCAACAACATCTATGGAAATCAAGGCGGGATGAGTGAGTGAATAACTGAATAGCTACTCTCAAGATACTCTCTCTCCCTCCCTCCCTCCCTCTCTCTCTCTCTCTCTCTCTCTCTCTCTTTCTCTATCTAGCTCTCGCTGTTGAAGCAGCTCTGCTGTTCGTATTTTGTAGTTTCACCACTTTGTTTCTTCCCTCAGACATACATCGATCCCATCTGTCCATTTGGCCTGTCCGTTGGCGAATGAGGCTGGGCTGCAAGTTCAAAAAGACCTGAAATCAACGTCATCACATCTGAGTCAAAGTTTCTAGTTCTCTCGTACACAGAAGAAACCTTTTCAATTCCTCTTTTGTCACACAGAGAACGGCTTATGTTAACGCCTGACAGTTCTGCAGTTCGGAAAAGGTTCCCTCCATGCAAAGAGGAAACACAGATTATCTAAATTTCAACTTTGGACATGCCGAATTGTGTTCAATCTAATCCATTAATTCAGAACAAAACACGGATGAGCTGAATTTCAAATTCACTCAAGGGGAACTTCATTTAACATACCATTAGTGAAGGGAACAAAATACGAATAGCTTGAATTTCAACTTCACACAAGCCCAATTTTTCAACCACTACACTAATTGTGAAACTTGAGAACAGCAGTGGAATCGGCTTCAAAAAGATCTGCTCTTTCGACAAAGAAAACACTCGGTAGCTCTTGTTCTGAAAGACGTTTCTTTGGGTAGCCCGTGAGTTCTGCTTTAGGGAAGGCCAAAGATCAACTTTTCATACAAATTCTAGTGAAAAGGAAATTTATTGCTCCTCATTATCCAGTGCAAATTCATCTTACGACGGAAAGAAATCTCAGCAGTTGCTTCATGTTGACCCTGGCATCAAGAACTGGAAAGGATCAAGGTTTAGCGGATTCACAGCTGGCGCTTCGATGGGGTGAGCGAATACCGACGTCATCAGCCATTTTGCTCCACCATTCCAGCTCCACATAACCTCGTGACCTTTGAACTCGTCATTGAATCCTTGACCCCGACCACTGATGACCTTGGACCATGCCCTTAAGGTTGGTGCTGTGGCTCGTGCTGCTGGTGACCTTGACCCGTGACGTCTCCAGCAATAGGGTGAAGGTTAAAGCACCGAAAGGGACAAAGTGGTGGTGAGTAAATTTTGGTCACATCCATCAATCCATTCATTCACTCATCACTTCATTCATTGATCCATCCATCCATCCAAGCATCCATCCATCCATCCATCCATCTATCCATCCATATACTTATCCATCATCCATTCATGTACTCATCCATCCATCCATCAATCCATTCACCCTTCCATGAATCCATCCATCATCTGTCCATCCATCCACCTACCCATCCACGCATCCATTTATCGTTCCATCCATCAATCCATTCATCCATCCATTCATTCATCATCCAATCATCCATCCACATACCAGCCACTTATCCACTATCCATCTAATTGCCTACATTACTCCACCTCACTCCATTATTTCTTTGGCTACATGTCTCTACCCTCCCATCCTTTTAGCCACGCGACAAAATTGTCGTTCGCCCGTATTTGAAACACTTACATAGTGTTACTATCTCCAAAAAGCTTCTGCAAACCGCTATTATCGATTTTTACCGATGAAACATTATAAACATCTCTACTAGTCTCGTTCATGAGTCCTGGACATACCTGTGGTCTCCGCACGGGCAGACACACAAACAACCGCATAGAAAGACGTGCATTATCAGGAGAAGAGACCTAATCCCCCCGTCTCCACGGAATTTCCCACATAAATAAGGGTAGACATCCAGATAACATCTATTGGATTAATTGCAAACTATCCCATTTAAATGTGGGTGCGCTTTCTAAAATTAAAACACTATGGGGCAATAATTTCACGACGTTGAAACCCGGATTTCCTTATTGCTGGCGAATAAGGATTCAGGGCTGTTGTAGTTTCTATAGATCGAATTAAAATGACGAAAAGACGCCATTTTCTGTGAACGAAACAAAAATGTATGAACTTTTCCGTTAGGAAAAAATATGGAATTAACTGGGAGAGCCAAAACAAATAAAAATGTAATTTATTTTAAGTGGCCGGTCCTTTTGTTAGAAAAATGAGAAATACCATTGGTTCGAATATTAAGTGATTTTTGTAAAAGCTTTTGTACAGAACACTATGATTCTAAAATTTTGCTTACCACCGAGTGGTGAATTTTGAAAATATGCGTCCTAAGAGGAAAATTATGTCTACCAGGTAGATGACTATATATTGTACGTCTTGAAAAAAAATATGTGCGAAGCCTGGTTATTGTAAGCCAGTTGTAAATTGAACTGGAAATACTATCACCGATGGATAAAGTGTCTGTGCAGAAAAAAAAAAAAAAGAAAAGAAAGCAGAATCTATCCGAGGTTTTCAAGTTATCTTTTTAACAGTTTGTGTACAAAAGCCCATAAGGCATAAGATTTATAGCTTTTTGTAACACTTATTAAAAAATGAGAAAAGATAATCTTTTATAAAACGTTCATTTTACCTTTGTCTTGCACCCAGATGAGTCGGAAATCGCGTCGGGCGATTTCGAGCTACGGCCGTTTTTTAATTATTTTCCGACTCAGAATCCAAATTTATTCCATTACCCTCATACTGGAAACTGTGGTTAAAGAATTTTGCATTTTCGTTTTGCGGGGAAAAAAAAAGGCTTGGGGGAGAGGGAGAAGGGGGGGGGGGGGTATTTGAATTGGAAAATACTTCAAAACGAGCGTAACTCGAAATCGCCCGGCACGACTTCCGACTCATTTGTCCAGGGTGCAAGACATGTAGGACTTTTATCTTGACCGGTATCTGATGTGTAATCAATCCTAGGAGGTCAATATAATGTAACAGTTGTGATTCGCATGGAAAGAGGCAGTAGCCTGAATCGAAAATAGAGAAAATGGAAATCGAAAATAGGGAAAATCGAAATCGAAAATTGTCCCCACGTCTTTTCAGATTCCTCTACAGTTGTATCATCTATGAATGGTTTTAGCGGATTTGAAAATAATCATACCTTTGAACGGGTTGGCAATGGAAAATGATCATAACGATTGGGAGATGTTGGCAAAAAGCAGGATAAACTCCAAACATAAATGCAGACATATTATCTGACTGAACAAATAAACAGCGATGTCTGAATGAACCATGTATTTAGCCATGTAAGTTATTTCCCCTTTGCCAATTATAAGGGCTAGAAAAGAAAAGCATTACAAAGAAGGACAACTCACTTGAGCTCTGGTCATAACATTCTACACTTGAATTAGATACCACGAAGAGAAGATAAAATATTTATTTTCATTTCCTGGTGAATTTGCCAGAATTTTCCGTTTTCTGTGTTTCCAATAACTAGACAAAAAGTGATGTTTTCGTTTCTGAACAATGTGTGTTTTGTACCTCGTGTACCCCGCAAAGGGAAGTAACATGGCTAATGATCAAAACGGCTCGTTCATCAGGATATCGCCTGGTCTGAGGAGACAAAACCTATGGCCGGGCGAAATGGACTTTGAATATAGAACGGCATCATGCTTTGAATTATTGCCGATATCCATATGTCTTGCGCCCAGGACATGTGTGTCGGAAGTCGTGCCGGGCGATTTCGAGTTACGGTCGTTTTCAACTGTTTTCCAACTGAAATTTGCTCTGAGTGCAAGACATTTACACAAAAATCGGCAGTTGTTTACGTTTCCATGGTATCTGGTGATTTCAATTTAAAGTTTTTTCGTTTTTTTTTTTTGCTTCAAAGTTTAGACTTAAGTCATAAATAAAACAAGGCCATTTGATAGTAAATATTAAGACAGGCAGTCGTCCAAATGTGACTGAGAACTTGGAAATGAAATAGTAAAGTCTC
>JBCEWB010370696.1:0-12673 GCA_039654565.1 Peronia peronii
ATTTATATGGAATGAAACCTTAAGTTCACATGCGGATGTTCTATTGGTTTGTTATGTAATACATAGTAATTCTAGGTTGGAACTATAGGTTGGTGAATTTCCCTCCTTTTCCCTGATTTTCCCTCCTTTTTGAGTCGGATATCCCTCCTCTGCTGTTGTGAGGGTAGGCAGGTCTGCAAAGATAATACATGACAATCTTTATTTGAAGTCCCCAGTTCTTTTTTTTATTTGTGTTAAAGTTGCATCCTGCAATTCTTTTAGAGGCATTAGAATGGTTTCCTGATGTCCAGTTCGATAGGAATTGGTCATTATATGTTGAAAATAAACCAGTTGAGAACATTACTTTTCTGTTACAGAGAATGGATGACTTGTAACGAACAACAGCTGATTCCATTTTACCAAGATGTCAACAAATCAATTGGCAGTACTGGCCAGCATAAACAATCTTACCTATATAATAGATGAGGATTCAGTCTCATCAAAACAGGTAAGTTTTCCCTACACTTTTGAAAAAAGTCTCCACAGTCAACGTTCATTTGAAATGTATTTTCAGTTTTTATTCAGAGTGGACCACGTTTCACTAGTCAGTTGTCATTGTTCTGAGAAGATTTAAGGATGATTTTCTCTAATACAAATATTTTATAAATTGCTCTTGACATATCGGATTGTGATTAGCAAATGCACATAATAATATATTTTGTGGAGATGAATATTGTGATTGGAAACACAGTGGAATACAGTGGAACCTCACTAGCATGATCATGGCTTAACATGATTTCCCATTTAACTCAACCTTTTTATGAAGTCTGGCTTCAACTCATCTTTAAACATACTAATTTATTTTCAATAGCACACTCGAGTTTGCACGTTCAACCTTCATAGCACATTCGGTTCATTTGAATACACAGTAACTGTTGGTAGTCGTCCGTGCTAACCACACATGCTATGAAAACATTGAAAAGCCCGCTTTCTCGCTGACCTGTACATTGTTGCTGCCAGTAAGCTTACTACATGTAGTATCAAGTCTAATGTTGGTCCACCCGTCTCACCCCCTTTCATATGCACATGTGGCTAGTGTCATAATGTTACGTTAACTAGGCTTCACTTGAGCCTGCCTCTCGTTCCCCTGTCTTCAACTTCAACCATGACTGTTGTACGCAGCATCAAAAGCCTACACACTACACTACAACACACCACTGACAAGTAGAATCACTGTGCATCGTGCACTGTTCACCTAGCCTATCTTGTCACTTACCAAGTTTTGAAAACTTTTCAAACTTTAAAAAACATGCTTGGGGTGAGAGTCCAACTGCTGTTTGGTAACTGTTTGAAGACTGAGATCGAAGTTCATAGGACTTAATTCCCCACACCCGACAACATGCAGTGGAGTGGTCACCTGAGAGTTGATGGAAAATCAGCACATCAGATTACCGACAACAACAAATAATATGCTCATGGTCTTAGAGAGACTACTGTAAGAGGGCCGCTATTCGTGGTCTAGATCTAGAAAATAGATCTAGTCTGGTTAGATAGTCTATGCTTGATGACTATGATGACGACACTGCCTGCAGGATCTTACAGTTCTTTTTTTTTCTTTCTTTTGGAAATTTTCCGACTCTTGTGAAAACAGTTTGACTGTAACAAGTATATGTATAATAAATATATGTTCTGTTTTATCTCAAATGTATTATTCCGAAGCCTATTTTTCATGTTTCCAAAAATCAGCACGGGTTTGGACAAGAAAAATGGTTGATCCTGATAACACGCTCATCCTGATAACACGATCCTTCGAGTTTGGTCCCAAGGGTGGGCATATTATCAGGGTTCCACTGCATAATGCATTGAGAGACATTTCCTCAACTGCGAGCGCTCTTGCTCTTGGCAGTATTCTAGGGGGTGGGAGATGTAGCATGAAATAGTGGCTTTTTTTTTTTTTTTATCCATTAAAACAGGTACATATTTTATTAAACATACATGGTAAAGACAATAGGATATTCAAACCTTGCTTAGGGCAGCTTATTCAATTAAATGTGCATAGGTTAAGCATTCCTTTAAGCTTCATTATCGAAGCTTGAGCCGCAGAGGGCAAGCCATGCGAGCTCAATAGGAAGAGACTTCCTGTCTCTGGTTAAACGCCACAGAGGCGAAAAGTAAGGTACTCAGTAATTGCTCATGATAATTGTTGTCTTCAAGGGTACTTAGTTGTATTATATTTCTTGGTTTCCTGGTGGGTTATATTACAGCGTTCAGCTGTTGTAAAACATACATTGATAAAGACAATAGCATATTCGAACATTGCTTAGGGCAGCTTATTCAATTAAATGTGCATAGGTTAAACATTCCTTTAAGCTTCATTATTGAAGCTTGAACCGCAGAGGGCAAGCCATGCGAGCTCAATAGGAAGAGACTTCCTGTCTCTGGATAAACGCCACAGAGGCGGAAAGTTAGGTACTCAAAATTGTTTATGATAATTCATGTCTTCAAGGATACATAGTTGTGTTGTACTTCTTGGTTTTCCTGGTGGGTTATTGCAGCGTTCAGCTGTTAACTTATGGCCTATAATGTGGCAGTAAATACTTGAGTCGCAGCTGGGAAGACATGCGCTCTCAAGAGAGGAAGCTCATTGCCTCTGTATACAATCCGCTATGGCGGAGCATGAGAAATACAGACATTGTTATCGACACTTCACATTTTAAGGTACATTGAATACTCAGTACTCATAGTAACATTCCGGTGAAAAACTGCGGAGCGGCAGTGTTTCTAATAAGCCATGTAGGCAGTCAGCAGTGGCCTGATCTGGACATTAACTTGCAGCGTGATGGGCAGAGTCTTAGGAGTTGTAACTCATTATCTTCTGCTAAATCCGCCATAGCGGCTAAAGAAGTGCTCAAGCACTTTTTCTGTTGATTCACATATTGGCAGCAGTTGGTTATGCATTCCTTTTGATTACTTTACTGACAAAGACTGCGGTGTTTCGCAGCAATTCTGTAGGGCCATATAGACACTCTTGCGTCGTGGGATTGGGTGATAAATACTTCTGGCACAGTGGGTGGAGTTGTGCGCACTCTAGAAGAACGTGCCTGACTGTTTCTAGGTAAATGCCGCAATAGCGACAGAGAGGATCTTTTTCAGGATTCCATTTGTTAAGATGAAACCTAACTGGGACGTGTCCTGTTCTCAGCTGGTAAATAAGTGTATAGTCCTTACGTTCTAAGGAATTTATGGGATCTTTGGAATTAAATCTAGGTTGCGCTGCGTGCAAAGTGTGGCCTTTAAGTGAGCCTTTCCAGCGGCCCATTCATTTGGCCTTGGCTCTTTCTTTTATGCAGGCGCGGGTGCCTAAAAAGGTGGTGGGGAACTCCAGCTGATCCTCTGTGGAACCTTATTTTGCTAGGGAATCAGCTATTTCATTGCCTCTGATCCCTATATATCCAGGAATCCATTGTAGTTGGACCCTGACCTGTAGCTCAGACTCGAGTCTCCCTATCAGGAGGCGGACGAGCTCGAGTTCCTCGGTCTTGGTGCCAGGTTTTATAGTTTCAAGGGCTTGCAATACTGCTCTCGAGTCAGTGAAGACTACAGTATCCACTGGAAGCATGGCATCCTGCTTATAGCAGTTTAAAATTGTCTCAAGAGCTCTTCTTATTGCGATTACCTCAGCATCGTAGTTAGAGGCTCTCGATCCACAGGGCCCGCAGACTGTATCAGTTAGACCATCAGGAAATTCAATGTAGATAACGTAACCCGCATTCCGAACTGCTCGTTTTGCTGAGCCGTCCGTGTACGCCCAAGTCATTGAGTCTGCAGGATAATGGTCGGTGGTTTCTAAAGCTGATGTCCGAAGATGGACTTCCAACAAATCTTTATTAGTGGTTCCATCCAGGAGGGAGATGACCACATGTGGAGCAGGAGGCTGGGAATGTGGTGGGAAGGGTTAGTAGTATGGCGTTTTTTGGCTCTATTGTCATCAAGTTCATATTCGGAAGAGAGCCGTTCGCTGTCCGTGGCAAAGGATCGCTTTCTCAGTCGACAAGTTACCTTCTTGCTAATAGCCGTTCTCACCAGATCACATTCTTCCAGCCTGGAGATCCTCTCTCTCTGCGTGAGGATCGCTTTTTCTCTTCTGATATCAAAAGGTTCCACGTTTGTGGTCACCTCAAGAGTTTCTATAGGAGTGCTCTTCAATGCGCCTGTGACCAATCTTAGGGCACTATTCTGGACTCTGTCAAGTTTTTCCAATGTTTCTTGGCTTGCAACAGCATGTAAGGGCATACTATAATCTACTAGTGGGCGGATATAGCCTGTATATAACTGTCACAGGAGTTTTGCAGAGGCTCCCCAGGTGGAACCGCCAAGCTTTTTCACCATATTCATTCTTCCTTTTATTTTATTTTCAAGGTCTTGGATAAAGGGAAGTAAGGTTAGTTGTGCATCAAGTTTAACTCCAAGGTAGGTAGCACTATTTGTTTCTTTAAGTTGGACACCGTTCATTTTGAGTGTAATTTTTTGTTATCTAACAGTTGAGCCAAGCGTAAATAACTAGAACATGGTTTTATCTGTGTTTACAACTATCTTACAGAAAGAGGCATAGCAGGCAATCGTAGTTAGTGCATTTTGCATATTTCTTACCATACGGTCAAGGGATTTTCCAGACGTCCAAATTGCAATATCATCTGCATACATTGCAGTGTGTACTTTCAGTGTGGGTTCTAAATCTGAAATAAAGGCTAGGAAGAGAGTACAACTGAGGCATGATCCCTGTGATAACCCTTCTTCCGCCGTCTTTTCTTTTGACATGTATCCTTTAACTTGGGTTCTTATTGTGCGGTCCACTAAGAAATCACGTATCCACCGATCCGTTTCCTGTGACCTTTCGTTTCAATAGTTTTGTTAATAAGCCCAAGCTCTGTCATATGCTTCTTTTAAATCTATAAATACGGCCAAAGTATGCTTTTTCTGCTGGAAACCATTTATGACATCTGTAGTGAATCGAATCAATTGGTCTGTTGCCTGCCTGCCTCTCCTGAAGCCAGTTTGTGCGTTGCCGAAGCTGTTATTCTGCTCTAATAGACTTGTAAGCCTGGCATTAACCATTCTTTCCGCTATTTTGCTTATGTTAGATAGGAGAGAAATGGGTCGATAACTGCTAGGAAGAGTAGCGTCTTTGCCGCTTTTTTGTATTGGTACAATGATGGCTTTTTTCCAACTTTTTGGGAGCCGCCCCTCCTCCCAAGTTCTGTTGATTAATGCTAGCAGAATTGATTTCCCTACTTCGGAGAGCTTTTTCAACAATCCTCCGCTAATATTGTCGCCACCTGGTGATTTTTTATCTCTGCAGGCTTTTAAAGCCTGGGTGAGTTCCACCATGGTGAAGCCACTCCTGCATTCATCAAGAGTTTCCTGTATATTGTGCTCTAGGGCTCGCCTCTGTTTTTTCATCGCAGCATCCAGCTGTCCCCTTCTTTGCGTTTTGTAAATATTTGCATAATGTAAAGGAAGAGCCTCAGCTCTGGCTTTGTATGTAGAACTACTGTATTTGGGGTTTTTAAGGGGGCAAAATCTGGACACTTGGCTGCTCTAACAAGGCGATTCAAAACATTCCAGACTCTAGTCCCCTCTTCCTCAACGCAGAGATCCTGACATAAGTGCTCCCACCTTTCTCTCTTAGTTTTCCTAGAAAGGAGTTTAACTTTGGCTGTTAATTTGTTATAAGCCGTTCGGTTCGCTGCACTCTTGTGTGCGACCCGTCGAGCCTTCCATTGTTTTTTTACCGCTATTTCAAGTTCCTTTGACCATGCAGTCTTATAAGTGGCCACAATTGAACGTGGAATGCTCTTGTTCGCAGCAAAGAGTACAGCTTTGGTCAGTGCTTCATTGAAACCATCTATGGTCATGCTCTCGAGATTGTACTTCTGGAGTGCAAGGAGACACTCCTTTTGGTACTTTGGCCAATCCGCCTTCCGATAGCTCCAACTACCTCTTCTTTTGGTTTGCTCATGCGAAGAGTGTTGGATGCGAACTATGAAGGGCAAGTGGTCGCTGCCAATATCATTGAGCATTTGCAGCTTTGCCGCACCCCCCAGGTCCGCAGATACCAGTGTCTGGTCCGGACGACTAAGGCTTCCATTTCCTTTATGAAGGAAAGTCGGGGGCAAATCTGCATTTTGCAACCTGAGTAGAGTAGAATTCAGCAGTAGATCTTCGATGAACCTCCCAGCCAAGTTTGTCTTATCCTCGGGGTATCCCATCTCCACACTTCTAGCATTGAGATCACCACCGAAGAGAACAGATCTACCGCTGAGCAGACCAAGGTCAAACTGAGGCACACTGTTTGGAGGAAAATATGCATTGCTGAGTGTGAAGCGGCGCCCCTCAAGCCAGACTCTTATGGTAAGTATATCCACATTAGCTGGGCTTGCGGCATTCACTCGTGCAGCCATCATGTCAGGTCTAACAAGTCCTTGACAATTATTACATTGACAAGTGAAATACCTGTATCCACAGATATAGGGGAGCTCACTTCTGTCCTGCTTAGTTTCTTGTAGTAAAGCAACATGTATGTGGTAATCACGTAGGACTTTTGTCAGTTCTAAGGCTCTTGGCCTAAGACCACAAATATTAAGCTGGCGAACTTTCAGTTCGCCAGGAGAGTCCCTATCTGCCAGGGCTCTCAGATTTTGCTTGCCCATTGCACTTTTATTTAAACTTTTACTCATAGATGCATTATTATTATGGTATAAATTATGATCACCAGTAGCTAATTTTCGTGCAGGAGCCTGGTAATTGCCACTGCCTACACGGCTCATATGTTTGGGTTGAGCAGCCCCACATTTTTTAGATTTGGAAACTTTCATAATAATAAGGAGGAAATCGTGCCACCTTTTTCATTTCACTCCCAGGAGAAGAAGGCACGGTAGCTGGCTTCCACTGTGCTTCGTACACGAGAATCAGGGGGCCAAGCCAGCAAGGGCGAGCTCCGTCTGTCCGTGTGTCAACAGTAGAGCACGATCCAGGCCAGGCGAGGCCGAGAACCGGTTCCCCCGGTCCACACAGTTTCAGCATAGACTGCCATGGCAAGTAAGTGCAATGCTGCTGCCTTCCCCTAACCTAGTAGCACGGGGAGTCACCGTCAATAACCTCAGACGGTCGAGGCGACCTGCTCTTGTCAGCTCGAGAGGCCAGCACAAGTCCAACCTCGCGAAGCACAGCTGCCGCCACGTGAAGGAAAGAGTCAGGGCTAAGCTATTGGCGGAGAACCCACCAGCTTCGGCCAATTAAAGACAGCTCAGAACAGAATCCTTGCTGCGCATGCGCCGCATACGATGACTCATAGGACAATGGGCGGCCCCGGAGAGCTGCCCGCAGAGTCATCGAAGCAACTCTGCCTACCGCCTGTAGCATTGATTTCAACCACAAAACATCTTTTTGAAGCTTCAAAGACCAACTCTCTTAAATATCTTTTTGTCTGTCGTGGGCATGACAAACCATGTCCATCTGAGTTTTAATACCCCCGTGTTTCTGGACACTCACTGCTCCAACTTCAAGAACCTGACATTCCAATCTTTCTTGGACGATTTCAAACACGTACCACCTCCTTTGTCTTAATTCATCCTCATTGCTCCATCTCATCTCCATGTGAAAAAAAGATCTCGGTGTTCAACATCACCACTGTTTTTTCAAATGTTTATTTTAACCCTACCGGGGCCCAGTGTATGTTCTTTGCTTCCATCTGCTGATGGTGAAAGCCTGCCATCGGTGAGAAGTTTCCCATGGGATGCCATCCTCGACGTTCCAGAGATGACATGTCTTCTCTCTCTCCTTGCTCCTGTCTTCTGTCCTGCTCTTTCCTCTCTTCTTCTTTCCGTGGAAACGGTTTTTACCGTGTTTGGCACACTATAGCTGTGTTCGTACTGACGTGCCGTTAAAGCCCAACAAAAACAATGTCTTGGACCCAGTCACTTTAGTATATCTACATCTCAAAGACTCTATCTGCAGTCCCCTCTGATTAAATAATTCTTCATCTACTGAACATCCCTTTTTTTTTTCCAGGAACATTTTTTTGAATTTGTCGGGGTTTTTTTTAATATAAACACCCATGCTGTATTATTAGTACTGATTACAACTGTGTGACTAATTATCATAACCACAATGTCTGAGATTTGAAAGACATGACATCAGTTTCCCTCAGACAATTAGGGACGTTTAAAATTTGTCACCATTCAGTGTGTGCTATTGATTTGAAAGACAGAACGTTTTTTTTGTTTTTTTTTGGTGCTTGTTAAAGACCTAAGGTTCATATTTATCCTCGTCTTTCTGACATTATAAAGACTTAGCATCCCTGACTTTTTCCCACATTTTTTGTAGACTAAACCATCTTTTCGTCATTTTTTTTTCCCTGAGCGTTTTCAAGGACTGGACAGCCCAATCTGATTCAGTTATGGCACTGACGTAATATCCGATCTCTTTTTTGGTCTGAGAAACTGCCATTGTTTTGAGCTTTTTTTTCCAAGGGATTTTAGGAATCCTGTTTACAATAATATGACTACGGTCGTTATCTCAATTGTGGCATTTCTGTCATGACATTTAGCACGAAAAGAAATTTAGAAAATAAGAAGGAAAAAAAAAAAAAGATGAAAATTGTCATCCTTCCTTTGCGAGATGGCTTCTATCTTTTCCCGACATTAAATGTTAAACCACAACCATCTGTTCTTTTTCCTTCTTTCTATTACACCACTTAGCATTTGCAGTGAAAGGCTTATCTGTGGGCTTTGATTGACAAAATAAAATTGTAAACTGTCAATTTTAAAACCTTCAAATTTCACAGAAACTTTTTCTAAATTTTGCCCTTCATTTCTGGATATTCATTGTGTTTATAAATTTCTAAAATTTCATTTGCAAATTTCCACATTTCCACCAAATAATAGATAAATAAATAAATAAAAAATAAATAAATATTAAAAAATTACATAGACTTTTTCAATACTTTGGCGTAAAAATTCACCCAGTCTTTATTTTAGCTCACTCTGCATGTGACGTAATTTCAAACAAATTCTTTTTACCAATCGAGTCTTTAGTAGAAATCAGCCCCACTTTCTTTACCTGCTCCTTCTACGGTAACCATCTTCCTCAGAATGCACAAGCAGCTATTCTAAATAAAATTTGTGCTCTTTCTTCCCTCTGGCTGTCGACAGACTGTGGTTTACTTCTCTCTCTAACCCCTACAGTTCGCAATGCGCTGTTTGCATTATGAGTTACTAACTTATTTATGGTGCAGCACGTGGTTAGATATGGGAGATTGACCACTTCTAAAGTTTTCACGGCTTGAACAAACCAAAAGAAATCTATGGCTAAGGAAAACCTCTTGCTTTTCTCCTTTTTCAACCTGCTTCAAGTGTTTTGTTGTTTCTTCTCCTTGCACTCCCCACAACACAAGTTCTTGTCCATTTCACACTTAGTCCAGATAAATGATAGCTTGAACGTATCCTCTAGAACTTGATGTGACAAACTAACACCCAGGTCAAACTTCTGGCTCTCTCTCTGGCTGAGCACCCCCGTCTTCTTCCGATGGTTTTTCAACACTCCCAATTCAAGAACTTAACGGTTTCATCTTTCTTAAGTTTCCTCATATATTATTATCTAGCTTTTTTCCACCCATCAGCCTTTTTTTCATGGCTGGAACTTAATTCACTCTTTATCCTCCATCTTCACCTGAGACATACAAAAGCTCTGCATGTATTTGAAAAAATACATAAATAAAATAAAACAAATTCAGCAAAAATAGGCAGCTCTTTCATAGGATTGAAAGGATTTAACCAAAAAAAAAAAATAATAATAATAATAAAAAAAAATACATGGGGTCCTTTCATCTCTAGGTTTCTACAGTCACCATCTTCACGTCCAACTTGGGCCACATCATTCAGTCTCCCTGCTCTTTGCATACAATATGACAGTTCATAATAAAGTTGGCGTTACAATTTTTTTTTTCTTTTAAAATAAAGTTCGTTTATACCCTGGTCATAGTAGAGATATATATAATTTAGATTTCAACCTCCAGCATTTGTATGATATTCTTTTTCTTTCTATTAGAGACACCGATACTTTGTCGTTAACATCAGTGCACTTGTGATTGTGAGAGGGAACTTGTTTGGGAGATCATGGACATCTTTTGCAATTTGCAGACTTCATTTTCCATTGTACTGAAATAATTATTACAAGCTGGGGGGAGAGGAGGAGGAAGATTCCGAGTGGGGACGTCCGTGTGTGTGTGAGAGAGTGGGGATGGGCGGAGAGGGACATCAATATACAATACAGCAGGTCCTATTTTGACCTTAATTATTAGTCATCCTCTGGTAAGAGTATTTGGCTGATCAAATGGCTTATATAAGATTTCCTCCACTTTTAATGTCCATTTGAACAGTATCAAGCAACTTTAAGCTTACATAAGGTATGTTTCGCTTTTCAACCTCCAGAAGGAAGTTATCTCATTGTAGGCTTACATGTTTGATTCAGGTCATTAACCACCACCATCAACATTGGGTCGTTCTCTGTCAATTTCTCCTTGTTTTTTTTTTTTAGCACTGTCCCACTTCTAGGCCGTTACAATGCGTTGTTTATGCACCATTCAGGTCATGGTATATATAAGCCATTCAACCATACCCCATTCAACTGCTTTGGGAGTGGGCTTGTCTGCTAAGCCAATGAGCTGACCGGTTTCAATCCGCTGATGACATAGGGCCCAATCCGCACTGGTTGTCGATCGATGAGCCGCCAGCCGGGCGGGGTGTGCGCGGAGAGATGAAGAGGTCATGCTCTCACCAGCCCAGCGTTCAGCACTAGTAGATCTACCAAACTTTTTGTCTCGTTTTGCGAAGCATAGCAAGCACGAGATAAGTGGCGAGGGTCACCAGGTTCCAGACAGCCAATGGCACTCATGAAAGGGGAAGGGGTGGGAGGGCATGGCCAAGGGATCAAGCGTCAGAGGAAAAATTCAGATCTAGATCTAGATAGGATTTCAGTTGATGCAATTTTTGTTGTTTTTCTTGTATGAAAGAATGTCTGATATGGCCCCGTAAAGCTTGTCAGCAATTTTGTAATCAATTAGCTAGTAAAGCAAGGACATTTTTATTTCCACATTAACAGCATGTGTGAGTTGATGCCGAGGATGTCATATTTTGTTGTTGTTTTTTCAGGTTGAAGGAATACTTCACAGATGTAGTTCTAGATCTAGATGTAAAACACATCGTGAATGCATCATGATATCTGAAACCCAGATGAAAATTTAACTATGGAATGGAAGACAGTGTAATTTAATAAGCTACTTCATTGTCAATGTCATGGAGATCTAATCCGCTAAGTCTGTATCGAAGGAGGAGAAGATTATTTAGCAACTATAATAACTGCATAACAGCTTGTGGTGCTAAAACACTTCATGATTTGGTCACTGTGACGTTGTAGAGAAATAAAAAAGTAAAGCTTATGCGTGCAGCCTCATAATGTAGTGTGTCAACGGCCAGCATTTTCAAGTGTCAAGCTTTTTTTCTTTCTTCTTCTTCAATACTGTTAATGTTTTGTCGTTCGTTATTACTACTACAGATTATACACTCGACCCCCCCCCCCCCCCTTACTTGAGAGGTTGTGTTTTGTTATAGAGCTACAAAGAAAGTCAAGACTAGACCGTTACATTGTCCATGGTGTGGAATATTGCATTAGGCCATCCAGGGACAGCAGATGGTTAGTTTGATTTCAATAAGGCCTATGACAAAAAGGCTGTCTGACAGGAAAAAACTACTCTGATCTTTTTTTTTTTATTTATTTTGTTTTATTTTCCTTGGCCGAATCTGAGTTTTATTTCATTCATAATGTTCCATCTCATCTTTGATTTTTTTTTAAGAAAGAGTCTTTTTCTGGTGTTATAAAAATTCAGTCCCCATCCTGTTGCTAAATTTTTCCGTAGACTTAAATATTTTCACATTCACATCTTTCTAATCTTCAAGAACATTCTGATGTTCTGTGTGATTTCAGATATCTAGCGCATCCATTGTTTTCGTTGAGTTTGAGACAGATTTTCTTCTTAATGCTCCATCCGAGATTCCAGAAACGTGTTTCACAGAGGTTATCAGAAATCCAACATCCCAGAGCTTTTTTTTTTTCTCAGAACCTTGGCCACAGCATGCTAGTACCCTTTTCATTAGTCCTTACATTGACGGTGTTAAGGGATTGGTCGGCGTGACCCATGGTGTTCTTTCCTCAACTATGGCGTTTCTGTCATGCTACATGTATTTGTAATGACACCAAGATGAAACACTTGGCAACCTTCTTGCCGAGGAAGTTCACTTTTTTCCAGTATTATGATGAGAGATTTCAGCTACATTGTTCCTTTTTCGTAGTTCTAGATTGGGGGGGTATGTTAGATCATGATTGATTGTATATCATCTGTGGCTTTTCAAACAGCAGTAGGCAAAACATGTCAGTTTCACGGAATGTTTCTTCCATTTTATTCTTTTCTGACTGCTTCGTTTCAAATAGGGGCAGGCTGCGAGTACGAGTGCTGGTAGAAACATAGTGATTTTTATAGCATGAAAAGAAAGATAAACTGCCAAGTAACTGATTTTCAGAATTGTGCCTTAATATATTTACGAGGGAATCTTTTCCAAAGCGCACAGACTCCATAAAG